>JAVJIF010034817.1:0-79811 GCA_038442645.1 Agave tequilana | reverse complement strand
TTGATATCAAAATTTTTGGTTGAATTGCTCAAAATGATTTATTTTACTTACATTGGTATTAATTGGTATTTACTTACATTTGGTATCAATTGGTATTTAAATTTACATTAAAATTTTGTTTTATGTACCACAGTATGTACTTTCAATTGGTATATTTCATTGATATAATGATGTACTAAATTGATATATTTTTTTCTTACAATTGGTTCACCCCTCATTGAATATCATTGCCTATTTCCATAACGTTTTGATTAGATTTTCACCCCTCATTGATTTTTTTTGGTTAAGACAAAAGGGGAAGAATATTGTTTTCTTTGATCCCTTTGTTGATGATTGACAAAAAGGGGGAGAAGTATTTGAGTTTATATGCATGTTTAATATGCATTTTTATTGTTTATTTTTTTTATTTGTTATTTGTAAGGTTGTTTCATATTGATATTTTTTATTGTTGGTATCAAAAGCTTTTAGTGATTATCTTTCCAATTGGTATCAAGAATTTTGTTTTATTGATTGGTATCAAGAGCCTAAGTTTTTCATTGAAATTTTTATTGGTATCAAAGCAATTATTTAAGAACATGTTTATTTTAAAAAGGTAAAGGAATTTATTTTAAAAGTTTGGTATTAAAGCATGTTTATTTCATGTTTGATATCAAGAGCATGTTCAGTCATTGTTTTATGCAATGTTGATGCATATTCATTTTAGATATCATTGCATATATTTATTGCTATGCATGAGTTAAGGAGGAGCTTCTTTGAAGCTTAACTTTAATCCATGCATATATAACTCCATGAGTTTTGTCATCATCAAAAAGGGAGAGATTGTTGGCCCAGAGGCCTTTCACTCTAGTTTTGATGATGATTAACTCATGTAGTTTTGTTTACTAATAATCTTGTGATGTTTTAGTTTTAGATACTTAACTAAGATATTAGTAGGTGATTAGCTTCAAACAAAGGTATTTTGGAGCTTGTCACATGGTGATTCAAGAGCCCGAGCGTCAAAGCTCTATCTAGTACTCTTGAGTCATGCTCGGTGGATCACGTTTGGATCGAGTTAACTTAGAGACGGCGTTTTTTCCATTGAATTAGCAAAGGGGAAAACTTACAAAAAATGTCCGAGGAGCTAATTATAAGTATTCTAAAAGATTACAATAGATCTCCTCTGAGATTCTGGAGAAGTGTGCCCGATAGAAGTCTGGTCAGCGCCGACCATTTTGTCCCTTTGACGAGCGATCGATGGATTCCCTTCTCGCCTTGTTTGGGGAATTGGAGAACAGAAAGTTGGTAGAAACCCCCTTGTTACTTCTCAAACTGCCTCCACTTGGGAATTCCTTCTCGCCTGGTTCCAGACTTAAATTCCTTGAGAGGAAGATCTTAGGTATCAGCACCCTGATTAGAGAAGCAGTTCTCTGAATTTTTTGAATCTTAAAGTAAGAGAATAGATCTCTGTTTAGGCCGCCTCTCTCTGTGCGTCTCTTTTGCCTGTGCGCGTCCTCTCTCTTCTTGTGCCTCTGGTAGGCTATTTATAGGGAGAGCAGGGTATAATTGTCCCTTGAAAATCTGGAAACAGATTGAGTCAATCTGTTTAAATCTGAAAAGTAGCCTTGCTGCGAGGCTAAAATCAGCTTCTGCGAAGCTAGGAATAGCAGGTAGTGTCGATCTCCTGATCTGTTTTGATCCTTTCCAAATAATTGAAAGATCTCCCTTGATTCTCTTACTTGTTTTAGGAGAGTCAAGAGATTATGGCAAACAACTGCCAAATTTGATCTCAGATTTAATCTTGATTAGATTTGATTTGATCTCATCTGGAGATTTAATTGGTCAAAGGTTGACCATGAAAGACCCGCAGCGGAGCTGCCGCGTCGAGCTCGCAGCGGAGCTGGAAGAAGCATCTGGTGAAGTCAGAAGAAAGCTCTTTAACGGAGCTAGATAACATCTGTGGGCGAAGCTACCGAACATCCTTCTGTGCGGTTGCATGTGGCTTTGAGCGAAGTTAACTCTTTGCGGAGTTTAACTGAGCACTTCAGGCGAAACTGTGAGTTAGCTCACTGATAGAGCTTTGAATAGCTTCAAGGCGAAGTTGAATAAACTTAGCCTCTCAGGTGAGGCTATCCCCTTGGGCTCATGTGATGCTAAGCGTTGAGCTAACCTAGCATCTTAGACCTGCTTAGGTCTCTTCAAAGACAATCTAGGCTCACTGTCTACTTCACTACATCAGTAGAGTCTAAGTTGCTACTTTGTCCCTTGGAGATGGTTACAGAACTGGTCGTCAGCTTGTCTGTTACTTGTCTTTTGTAAATGTTAATAAGTTTAGGCATTGTTCAGGCCAGTCAGGAATCTTGTCTTTTTTAGAGTGTCAACAAGACCCCCTTTAAAGTTTTTGAAAGTCTGCAATGGAATGGTTCAGGCTTCGAAATACTTTGAATTGCTTCGATTGATGGTATGTGAAGTACGAATGTCGCCATGGTGGTTGAGTTCAACTTCGCTTTTAACCCTGCTTCCGATTGGAATAAGTTTCCCGAGGAATCGTGTAGATTCGCGATTCTGGATAGTTTCGCTTCTGAGTAGCTCCGCGTCTGGGTAGCTCCGCATCTGGGTAGCTCCGCGTCCGAGCTCCCGGAGTAGATTCGCTTCCAATTGGTCTTAGAACGTCGTTCTTTTCCCGAGACTAACTGCTTTCGGCTAGTTTACGAGAAGGATTATTTCCTTTCCGAAGTTGAAATAACTTCTCTTGCATTAACGAGGGAGATCATTCCTTCTGCGTGCATTTCTGAGGGAGACTATTCCCTTTCTCAAGGCTCAGTAAATGCTTTAAATTCGCTCGCGCTTCTAAGCTTGAAACAGCAGCGGTTGCGATCAGGCCATGAGGCCTATAAATAGACACTTGAAGTCCTCTATAGAGAAGCAGTCTGTTCATGCATCTCCTGGTTGTTCAGAGAAGTATACTCAGATCTCTGAATAGTGGGGGTGCCCACTCTGGTCATTAACCGGCTAAGAACTGGTGAGTCTCGGTTATCCAGAGACTTTACCAATGAACTAATGCCTTTAGGGAGTTTATCTCCCTTAATTTAGATTTATCAGCTACCTCAAGGATTGATTTCCCTTGTTCGTCATTTTGTATCTGACTGATCTGCAGAGAAGGGTTTCAACCCTATTTCTCAGCTTCCCGGCGAAGCTATCATTTTCTCTTGATCAAAGAAAGATCATTGCATGCTTGCCTGCTAAGTTTGCCACATAGGTAAGGATTGGGACTTAGTCTCTTTAAGGTTGAGGCAGTCTTGCCATACAGTTGGGGTCACGACTGCGTCCCTCTGGATCAGTCTGACTTAGCCGTATAGGCGAGGCTAGGACTTACTCTTTTTAACGCTCCTTCAGTATAACTGTCTTAGTCGGAGCTAAGACTTGGCTTACATTGAGCTAGCCCATCATTACTGTGCAAGCGAGGCTATCTTCTGCTTAATTGAAATCCATCCTTAAATTGCAACTGAATCGGATATAAATTGCTTCGCCCCAAAAAATTTGCCTTAACGGCCATGCTTGCATTTTTTTCTTCGTTTTACTGCTAACCTATTTTAGTTTGCATTGCAGTGAGCTATGCTCGCCAGTCTTTTGTTTTGATGAAAGAGACCAGAAAGTTGCCTCTTACTTTTCTAGTTGAAACTTTAAATCCTAAGCAGGAGGAACAAATTGGGGCAGCTGATGTGTTTCCCAGAAGAGGTTGCAGTCGCATATCTGAGATGATCCACTTCGAGGCGGGGCTAGTAGTCGCTTATCTAAGATGATCCACTTCGGAAAGCGGACTTCACCTGTAAGGTCTCGGATCCTTCCTTTGCCAATTTAAGGAAGATCTAGCTTTCCGGTGGCAACTGATCCTTTGCCAATTTTCATCAATGAAGATCCAGCTTCTTGATGGCAAAATCTGCCTTAAGCGAAGGATTATGGCCTTGTGCAGGAGGAAGCCTTTCGTGTCCAGTTGGTTTGGCTTGGAAGTAGATAGGACCACTTGTATGCTTTTGAAGCAATGATTCGGTTGTATGAAAGACCACTTTGATGTAGCGTCAATGTATCTTCCCTTTTGAATCAATAAAAGTTTATTTTGTGATGTTTATCTGCTTTGTTTCTCTTTCTTTTTGACCCGAGAACACCTGGAGTGGACCGACGGAGCTAAACTTCCTACGAAGTTAAAGACAGAATCCTATCTGAATCAGGAACGAACTTCCAGGAAGCTGGCATGAATTTTCTGCGAAGTTCGAGCTCTTAGCGGGGTTAAGGTTCATCTTTCGGCGAAGTTACTCAAACGTTGAATGAAGTCGATGCTGAACTCATGACGAGTTAGCCCTTAGTGGGCTGAAGTAACGCTTCTTGGGAAGGCCTTTAGGCGCCATTTCAAATTAATTTGAAACGACTGCCTGCGCTCCTTTCGAGGAGGCGGAGCTTTAGGCAGTCATCACCCTATAAAAGCCTGATCGGGCTGAAAGAAAAGGTACCACTTCTCTTTGAATTTTCAGAGCACTCTGACTTTTTTCTTCTTCTTCCTCCTTCATTTGGAACTTCTTTTTCAGTTCTCCGATGGCTCCCAAAAGACGGGCAGGAAAAGAGGTAGCAACCTCTACGACGGAGGGTCCTTCTCCTCCTTCAGTCATCGAACGACCTATTGCGGGTAGGGATCTTTCCTTTTGATCAGAGATTTTCATCTCTCTTTTAAAGCCAATTTCTGGCTATCTTCCGATGAATCCAGAGCAATCAATCATGATCTCGTGATCTTAGGGAATTCCATTCCCTGAATTTCCTTGATTTCTTGATTGGGAATCTTAGAATTGAAGGGTCTCTTCTTCAAGCTTCAGGCGAAGCTATCCCTTAGGCGATTCACATCCTATTGAATGATAGGGTGCACAGCTAACCTTTGGAGTGTAACTGAAAAGGATCTTAATGCCCTAAAATAATTGATTGGTTGCTAATGTTGCATATTTAATATCATATGTCCATACTTATTATTGAATAAAAGCTTGCATTGTCCTAATTAATTGTTTGATTTATTTGCAGGCCTAATCTTTAAGGAGTTGAAGAGAATGAGCCCAAAGCCCACCAAAATTCTGAATTAAATCAGAATTAATTCGCACTCACTAAATCAGGGCAAATCAAGAGGTTGAAATCGGTTGAGAAGAATCCTCTCAGGATCGATCGGTTAAAGCCAAGAATCCAAGGCCATTTCTTCAAATCTCGGAGCCAAACTGCAAAACCAACTCCAGATAAAGTCAGAGGGAGAACCGGGGAGACCCACCAACAGGGTGTGGCCACCTGGCCACACCCTGGCCGCGGAAACACGGCTACGCGGAAACACGGCAATAGCCGCGTTTCCGCAGCAATCTTGGGAGTTAGGGGGAGCGTTTGATCCCCCGACCTCCCCGGGATCCTGGTTGTTGGTTTATGCCTATAAAAGGCCTGTACTTACGCTGAAAATTGGACGCCAATGCAGATTAGGATTTAGCCTAGTTTTAATTTTTTATAGTTTAGGTTTTTCTTTTCTTATTATGTAATTTGTATGTACTTAGGGTAGAAGAAGATTCATGTAAGTAAGAGAGAGGGGCTGATGTTGAGAGTGACACCGACGATGTACCCTACTCCTTTCTTTCATTGTCTCAGCAAGTAATAAAGGTAAATGCTTTTTTTTGTTTTCTATTCTGCTTTACTTTACATTTGTTTTACTTTCCTCTTCCTCTTCTACTTTACCTTGATTGTATTTGTTGAGTGTACAAGTGAATTCCAAAGCAAGTATAACTAAGCTACGTGAGAGCCAGCGATAGTTCATGAAGACGTTCTCCTCTTCCAAGATCCGCATCACTTCGTTCTTCTTATGCTCGACGATATAATGTGCACGGGGACCGAGCTCGAGTTTATGATCTATGCGTTGAACGCCTCCGAAGCAAAAAGGTAGAACTTGCAAAAAGGTTTCCAAGTAAGTCATCAATCAACCTAGGTAAGTATCTCTTCACTTTTCTTTACTTCTTTTCTTTTCTTTCTTAGTTTAGATCACCAACCACTTCTTCCAAATCGTTTTCATTCTTCTCTCCACTTCAATGTACATAGTCGCTTTTATTGTTTTCTGATTTTTCCACCTTCTTCGTCTTTCATATTCTTCTAACTTTAACTATAACTTTCTTTTTCATTTTTATAACTTTAAAACAGAGAAGAACTTTCGCTTATTTTCATAACGATTTCAATAAAGAACTGTAAAGCTTCCATCGCAAACCCTCCTTGTGGATCACGACCCGCATAGCCACTTGCTATAGCGGAAGAATTGAGCACTTGCACATCTCCTTTCTTAAGTTCTATAATCTCGTATTTTGTGTGCAGGTTAGGCCTTAATCAAATTTTGGCGCCGTTGTCGGGGAGGGTAAAACGGTTTTTATTGAAATCTGATTTTTATTGAAAATTTTTAGAACTAAACGAATTTTCTTCTCTGTTGCAGGTTACAGGGCAAGCAAAGCAGGAAAATAAGTTTGCAGTGACATACAAGTGGTATTGGGCCTCTGCTCTAGAAAGCAGAGACCCATTGCCCTCTGAATTGCCGCGTTTCCCACGGCAAAAGCCGCGGATCCGTGGCAATAAAGAGCTGACTACTAACAGGTTTTTGCAGGGCTGCTAGCTTTGCAAATTCTAGTTTGCTGCAATTATTTATTTCTTATATGCCATCACAAAAACTGCTAATAATCAACAGTAAAAAGTTTGTTGCAAAAGTTAAAAATTGATTAGACGTTTGCATTTTAGGCACGTGTCTTTTCAATTCATTTACTTTTACTGTTGAAGAGTGCTGGAGCAAGGTACGTATGCATTGCATTTAGCATAAGACTCACTTCTTGGTTGATTTATATCGCTTTGAGTGAATCTTACAATCTTGTACACTTGCACAAATTGATCTTAAGGGCACTAACCCATTAACAAGATAAGGTGGGGATTTGATCACCCTTCCTTAGCCCAAAAATCACATTCCAAGCACTCACTAACCCAAGCCTAACTAAAATTGAGTAGACGTTGGCCCTAGGGACATCTCGGACTCAATTAGGAGATTATCCTAAGAGGGAAAAATGTTGGAATCTAACTCCTGCAAAATCAGTGTCTAGGAAAGGGATTGAGGGCCGAAAGCCCGAAGGTTGGTGGTTATTTAATTAAGGAACATCTTTGACGGGAAACCTCCCACCAACCTTGCTCTGACCTGGCTGATTAGCTTGTGGTTAAAGTCTACATTAGACCTCCCGTGGACAGTCTAACCAGTTAGGAGTCGTCTAGGTCCTAAGTCTACCTTAACTTAGGCTAGAATTTTTTCTTTTTTGTTTGTTTATTTGTTTGTTTTTCTTTGTTTGTATTCTATTGTGTGATATGGACTATAATAATAATTTTTTCAACTACAATAATAATCCATATTACACAACGACTTCATTTTCGGATATTACCAACCCGGCATATCATAACTTTGACCACCTAGTGTGCCGGATTGGTCTTATCCGAATCAATATGACCCATACCCCCCATCTAATAACTATAATTTCCATAATGGTTTCAACTCTTCACCGAGTCAGTGGGGATTCACCTCCCCCGAGCATAATTTCTAACCACCTTGCCCTCCTTCTCCACCCAGTCCACATTATGTTCAAGATTCATACTCAGTTCCACCCGTCCAAAATAGGAAACCATCAATTATGGAAATGAGTATGCGTGAGTCCAAACACAAATCCCAAAATCTGATGGACTCACAATTTCACTACCACTTCCAAGATAATTCTTCATCTTTTCATCAAAACAATGAACCTATCAACTATGAAAAGATGCTTGAAGCCATGACTCAGGCTCAAAACACTCGTAATCGTGACATAGATATGATGGTCGAATCTCTACGTTCCCACCGTCCTGATGTCACTAACTATTCTGTTAGAGCCGAAGAGTCATGTAGTTTTGGAAATCAAGATTCCATTTCAGCACAACCATTTGAACTTACCCAAACTCCAAATGATATTGATAGTTTGGCTAGTTTTCCTTTTCCTGAAATAGAACTTGAAAATGATTATGATCCTGAACCCCAACTTAGTGATTCAATTCTATTTCCTGATTCGATTATGACTTCGGTATCTTCACCTGACTTCAATCTTTTCCCGGAGTCAACATTGGATCCTGTATCAATTCATAAAGAAATTGAATCACCCATCTTTGAGGATCATGTTGAACTTGACCAACTTTACAATTCTGAACATCCCATGGATAAATTGGCAAATTCTCCATTTTTTGATATTGAACTCAATGAGATATGTGACCTAGATTCTCACATATGTGATCCAGTTCAACTTTCTGAATCAATATTGACTCCTGTTTTATTACCAAACTTGAATAATATTCTAGAGTCAGTTTTGATTCCCCCACCTATCATTCCTGAACTGGAATCACCCATATTAGGTCACATTCCATTGTTGGAAAATACATGTGGACTTGAGTTTCAACTTTTTGACTTGGACCCAATTCCTGAACCAATTTCGACTCTTGAACCTTTACTTGATTTAAGTCACCTTCCTGAGTCGGTATTAGTTCCTATCCTTCATGAGTCCAAGTCAATCATTCTATCATTTCATACTCCATTCTGGGACGAGGTGGTTGATAAATTTGACTCCGAAATCAATTATGAAATATGAAAATTAGATGGGGTAAAATATTTAATAAAGATCCTTGATGGATACATCTTTTTAATGGGTTATATTAAAGATATTTCTGGTGGTTCCTCCGAGACCCAAGAAAAGTTGATTCGGCCGCGTTTCGTGGACCAATCAGACCACCACCGGAACCACCACCTTAAGGTAACCTTTTCCTTCCCTTTCGTCTTTTTCATGCATCTATGCATTAACTCATACATTGAGGACAATGCATGAGATAGTGTGGGGAGGGTCTAACATAACTTTTCTTTTTCTTAAAAAAAAAATAACATTTTTCTTTACTTTTAAAAACTTTTTGAAAAATAGAAACAATATTTTGACTTATTTTTTTAAGAAATTAAGTTAATTTTAAGGAATAGAAAATCCAAATTAGGATTTCTTATACTTGGTCAAAATAAGATTATTTGTTTGATTTATAGAGTTAGGAAGATAATTTGTCAAAGTAATTTAGTCTTGATCTTTACCTTGATGAAATATGCACACTTCATACACTTACACACTTATGGTTCAAAAAAAAACAAAGATTCTTATGCCTTATAAAAATATATATATATAAACAAATCTAATTATTGATTAGCTAGGTGCTTTGGCCTAAGAAAGCCTTAGTATTTATGCAAAAGATAATTAGATGAGTTTGAAAAAAAAAAGAAAAAGAAAAAAAACAAGTCTAATTATTGACTAGCTAGGTGCTTTGGCCTAAGAAAGCCTTAGTATTTATGCGAAAGATGATTAGATAAGTTTGAAAAGAAAAATCCTCTGATTAAGCTGGGTATTTGTGCCTAATAAAGCATAAGTATTCACGCCTAAAAGAGGTTCATATAATAAAATCCTTAGTTTTGTGGCCTTGTTTGCTCGAGTCCTTAAGTCCTAGGGGTGTCTTCTCACCTGGTGCCCTAAGACCGTCTGGTTTGGGAGTCATCGATTAAAGGCTCGTTACATGGCAGATTAGAAAGCCTAAGAGAACTAAGGAATAATACCACCAAAAAGAAAAAAACATATATATATATATATATATATATATATATATATATATATATATATATATATATATATATATATATAAATAAGGCATAAGAGTTAGAGTTAATGAACCCTTAGTCAAAATTTTCACAGTCACAAGTGCATATGACTTAGGGTAAAGTAATAAACTAGATGAGAAGCACAATTTGACTCCTTACTTTGATTGATAACAAATTTTTAAATAGAGACTAAGTTTAGGAATGAAAATTCAGTCTTCCTATAACTTATAGATTGCTTAGATCTTACAATCATATTTCAAATATTTTTCTCTTTCAAAATGCCTTTCGAAAATACTAACTCTTTATTTCTCTTTCTTTATGGATTTTGTGGGTGTAATCCGCTGAAAACCCTCACGAGACAATACTCGTCCTCTAGGGGAAACCTAGTGGTTTAACGGCTTGTTGCACATGCTCAGTGCAATCGCGTGACCTGCGAAAGTGGTCCAATAATCCTTAGTATAGTTTAGTTGTTTTGCTCGAGGACGAGCAAAAGATAGGTATGGGGGTGTGATTGGTTGCTAATGTTGCATATTTAATATCATATGTCCATACTTATTATTGAATAAAAGCCTGCATTGTCCTAATGAATTGTTTGATCTATTTGCAGACCCAATCTTTAAGGAGTTGAAGAGAAATGAGCCCAAAGCCCACCAAAATTCTGAATTAAATCAGAATTAATTCGCACTCACTAAATCAGGGCAAAATCAAGAGGTTGAAACCGTTGAGAAGAATCCTCTCAGGATCGATCGGTTAAAGCTAAGAATCAAGGCCATTTCTTCAAATCTCAGAGCCAAACTGCAAAACCAACTCCAGATAAAGTCAGAGGGAGAAACCGGGGAGACCCACCAACAGGGTGTGGCCACCTGGCCACACCCTGGCCGCGGAAACGCGGCAATAGCCACGTTTCCGCAGCAATCTTGGGAGTTAGGGGGAGCGTTTGCTCCCCCGACCTCCCCGGGATCCTGGTTGTTGGGTTTATGCCTATAAAAGGCCTGTACTTACGCTGAAAATTGGACGCCAATGCAGATTAGGATTTAGCCTAGTTTTAATTCTTTATAGTTTAGTTTTTTCTTTTCCTATTATGTGATTTGTATGTAACTTAGGGTAGAAAAAGATTCATGTAAGTAAGAGAGAGGGGCTGATGTTGAGAGTGACACCGACGATGTACCCTACTCCTTTCTTTCATTGTCTCAGCAAGTAATAAAGGTAAATGCTTTGTTTGTTTTCTATTTTGCTTTACTTTACATTTGTTTTGCTTTCCTCTTCCTCTTCTACTTTACCTTGGTTGTATTTGTTGAGTGTACAAGTGAATTCCAAAGCAAGTATAACTAAGCTACGTGAGAGCCAGCGATAGTTCATGAAGACGTTCTCCTCTTCCAAGATCCGCATCACTTCGTTCTTCTTATGCTTGACGATATAATGTGCACGGGGACCGAGCTCGAGTTTATGATCGATGCGTTGAACGCCACCGAAGCAAAAAGGTAGAACTTGCAAAAAGGTTTCTAAGTAAGTCATCAATCAACCTAGGTAAGTATCTCTTCACTTTTCTTTACTTCTTTTCTTTTCTTTCTTAGTAGATCACCAACCACTTCTTCCAAATTGTTTTCTTTCTTCTCTCCACTTCATTGTACATAGTCGCTTTTATTGTTTTCTGATTTTTCCACCTTCTTCGTCTTCATATTCTTCTAACTTTAACTATAACTTTCTTTTTCATTTTTATAACTTTAAAACAGAGAAGAACTTTCGCTTATTTTCATAACGATTTCAATAAAGAACCGTAAAGCTTCCATCGCAAACCCTCCTTGTGGATCACGACCCGCATAGCCACTTGCTATAGCGGAAGAATTGAGCACTTGCACATCTCCTTTCTTAAGTTCTATAATCTCGTATTTTGTGTGCAGGTTAGGCCTCAATCAATAATCTTTAGGCAATAATACCTTTCTGACGAAGTTAGCCCCTAGGGCTTTGTCGCATTCTGTTGTTCGAGGTTAAGCTTCCAGAGCGAAGCTAACACTTGGATATTTTTCTGCATCCTACCTTCGTGTAGAATGCGGAGTTATGCTGCAACTGCAAAGCTAAGCTTCAGGGCGAAGCTATCATTTGGCCAGCGTCGCTCGGAGAGCGAGGCTATGCCTTAACTTAAATTGCATTCTTGTTTTAGCTCTTGTTTGGTTGATGAACTAATCATAGTTTCTTCTTGTTCTTGCAGTACACTATACTTCTGGTCCTCTGAACGGTCTCTTTGGCATAGCCAGGGGGCTAGATTGCAACGTCAGCCTGCAGTTTCAAGGGCAGGCTTCACTATTCAGCAAGCGAAGCGCTCCTGCGCGGATGCACTTATTCATGGTGGGGATCAGCGCACCATGAGAAGCATCTTAACTACAGCTCCCCTTGAAGATTCTGATCGAAGAATCTATCGAAAGCTCGGCTTCATGTTCAGAGATGCAGCACCCGACAACGATCACCAGCTGCTAGCCGGAGAGGGGCAGTGGATTTTCAAATTGGATGGTGAGAAGTACTATCTCCTATCTAGCAAGCGGCATTTTCCCTTATCCTTCTTTCAATATGTGACGAGGGCTCGGAAGATGCAGTGGCAAGTGACTCGGACTACAGATTTCGTTCACAGTGGAAAAGTTGATAATTCTATCCCCCGGTTACACAAGGGCGGGTCCTCCTCGCTGCATATTGGGTCTCCACCCTAGGAATGTACTTTCAGACATCTCAGTGGGAGAAAACCCCCGCGGTGACTCAGACATTTGGAAATCAGTTCTTTAAAGTTTGTGACAATTATCCAGCCACTGATTTCAGGACTCCAGGGTTGATTCACCCTCCCAAGCATGGTGGAGGGACTTGACTCTATATGTCCTTGTTCATTTTGAGGAGGATCTTGAGAGGCTGAGACTTTATGAGGCCGTCAGGGCGACCTGTTATGGCATTCAAATGAGCGTAGGGAACTTCTACGCCATCTTTGAGTTGTACTGCCCAGCTATATGGACCTTCTTCACCCTTGTTAGCGAATTGGGCATGGCTCTGCACGAGATATGGGAAGTCTCTGCTCTGCCTTTGGGGTCTCTCCCATATGATGAATATTTCCGTGCGAAGCGGAATTGGCACTTCTAGAGAAGCAGGAGCCCGCTTTGTTTGAGACCTACCAGGAATTGATGTGTCACTTGTACATTTGCTCCAGCATGCATGGGAGCCATAAGGAGCTTCATACAGTTTGAAGAGCTGGGGAAATTATTTGTTCCCAGACCTGGAAGGTACTCCTGAAGCAGCTCATTGTGGAGTTGCAGATGAAGACATCTTTCGCCGGATGCAAGAGCACTCTCAAGGGGATCTAATTCTGGAAGAAGATGACGGACCCTATGAGAAAGGCGATATTCTTCGGAGTTTCCACCACCAGACTCGTCGACTGACGTCCCGGAAGGCACTTCTAGCTGGTTTCTTAACGATCTGGTTGAAGAGATATGTGGTGCTGTCTTCATCTAGCGATGTCATTCATCCGACTGTCTTATTGCCTGTCGTTCGTCTAGTCCATGGTCGTTCTCTTGGACTTCTTCCAGCCATGGTGTACTGTATTCAAAGAGGCCTTCGTGCATTGACGGAGGCTTTCTGTAGGCGACCAACAATGAAGCGGGAAAAGGGGACTATCTTGCCTCGTGACGGGCCAAACCCCAGAATTGGTTTGCCATATACTTATTTAATGGCATGGTTCACCCTTCACTGTCCTTCCATCATCCGAGCCGGAGAGGAGCCCCCAGAAGGTGTTCGAATAACGCTTCTCCATCGATTCGAGGGGTGTTCATGATCAAAGACTTATATGGCTGCGGTCCGTAAGCTGCTGTGCGTCATGACGTCTATAGCCTTTTTCGATGCCTCCCCTACATTCGCGATGCGGGCTATGGTGAAGAATTCAAGGATGTGGGAGAAGGGCAGACGTCATTGAGTCGGGGAATCTTCGAGTGGCTGGTTAGCATCTGACCATCACACTTGTTGTATAGAAGTGGGGACACCTGTTACCTGGAGCCCTATGTTTCGAGTCGGTTTGCCCGCCAGTTTGGGTATGACCAACTGTATGTAGGCATTCCAAACAGCAGTCTGGCCTTCATGGGGGTCTCATCGATGGAGCTCGTGCCTGGCAGTTCTTCATTACTGGCTGTACTGAGGCGCGACTGTGCATGCCGCTAAGGACTCCGAACCTTCTAACGACCCTGAGATTCTGCCAGTGGTATAGAACTTCGAACTCCACACCCACTGATTTTCTATTAATTCCTTTGGTGTGAAGTTAATCTCTCAGCGGCTGAAGTGGAAGGTCACTGAGAAAAGCGAAGGGTAAGAGGGTCCGCGTTCCAGGCCTCGGGAATTCATTGTCGTTGATGATAGCGAAGCCTCGGATGTAGAAAGTCCTTGCTTTGAAGTGAATATAGGTGCTAAGGCTCTAACAACTGCTTCTGGTGGGGTAGGCACGGCCCCATGGAACATGTTGATGTGGAAGAAGTGGAGGAAGAAGATCCTGACGTCCACTTCAAGCGAAAGCGGGAAGGTGGATCTCGTAGGAAGAGGGTAGTGAAGAAGCCTCGTTGCTACGCTCCTACGGTTATTACAGAGGGCGAATCATCTGCAGTGCCTCCTCCTCCTGCTCCATTGATCATTAGATTGTCGGCTCCTAAGTAGACTACTGGTAAAGCTGCTCCAGACCCGGGTAAGATCAGCTCCGTTCTTGTAATATACTTCTTGTTGTTCCATATAGCTCATTGTTTACTTTATGATTTAGGAACTGAGGCGGTGAGAAGCCCGAGAGCTGAGGCTGCTGGAGAACAGGGGGAGCATTATGATCCCCTGTTCATTTATAGAGAAGGCAATGAAGCTGGCTATTTCGCCGTCTCGAAAGAGTCTGGAGGTGACTGATTAGACGAGAAAGGTGTTGTATTATGGAGTATAAATGAGCACAAATATATGTATTCAATTAAGGAGATAAGGTTTAGAAACAACCTCAAGTGCTTAGATCACTCCACAAATGTATGAAAGATGATTAATATACCCTTTCTTATCTCCGTTATAGCATAGGGCTATACCGAGTCGATTCTCAGGGAGAGCTCGCGATGGAAGCTTTACGATAGGTAGTGAAGATAGAAAACGAAGATTCTTCTTTGTATTTACACAAATGCAAGAAGCATGGAAAAGAATATGAAAGAATGGGTGGATTTGTGCATTATGGAGAAATGAAAAGAAATCAAAACAAGATTGGCTTTGGAACTAGAACTAAAAGAAAGAAAACTTTGAAGAAGACTTTAAAGATGAGAAAACCATGGCTAGCTAACCTTACTTCCTTGCTAAAAACTTACTAAACTCCGTGATGGTGAATGCGTGCCTCATGTTGATTCATCGGCATAGATTTGTCTTGCGTGTTGGTCTAATTACTTTCCCACTTGGATGACGGGTGATCATTCTTGGAATTGTCTTGTAGCCTCATAGATGTCATTGGCCTACAAATTAGACTTTCAATAATGGAATCAAAAGAGCTACACTCAAGGGATGCTAAGGAAGAAGATACAACATTCATTAAATGAAGTAAAGAAGTTGTACAACAAATAGCATATTGGTGATCCATCTCCATGTTCCATCAAGGCACTTGTTCTAGACAAGGCTCTAAATGAGGCACACATGAATCATATGGAGAATTACAACAAGATACTTGCCAAGCATGAAAGTAACCCATCGGAGAAGAGAAGATCATACACTTTGCAAGATTAAAGATAGCAATCACCCATGAGTTAGTAGTTAGCAAGGTAAGTTGTTAGCTAGCCATGAGAAGAAAGAATTAGCTACTAGCCATTACAAAAGAAAAGCAAAGCATGAATAAAATTGCAAGTAAAGTAAAACTAGAAGTAAAGAAAGCAAGAGTTACTAGAAAATGCTCAAGTAGAGAAGAAGAGAATGGATCAATCCTTACTTCACAAGTTGTCACTCCTTGGTGTACACAAGCTTTCTCTCTCTTACAACTCTCTTTTGCAGAATTTCTAGGGAGGAAGAAGAGGGAGACTAAAACCTAGAGAATACTAAAACAAAATACAAGACTTTCTCCTAATTTCTCCTCTCTTCTCTGTTCTCTCTTTGCTCGCAGGTCCAAGTGAAGTATTTATAGGGCTCAGAAAGAAGCTTCGAGATCCAGGTTGTTGGCGCAAAATTCGAGATCCAACAACCTTATATTTGCCGCAATTTGGCGGGAAAATCCCAGAAATTGCGGCTTAACTGACTCTGTTGGGCAACAGCTTTCTATTGTGAGTTGGTTGCGAGGTTGTTATCCACGTGGCCTTCTAGAATCTTAAGTTGTTACGTAGAATTCTCTAGATCCTGGGTTTAAACTTGGGCTTTATCTTGGGCTTGGAATTAATCTCTTTAATTATTGCTAATTAAAGTGATTATTAGGCTTTCTCTCATTTCAGTTGTGGACCTGTAAAAATATAGAGAAGATGAGTAAAAATCATATATTTATTTGCAATATGCATGGGGATTATGTGGTAAAATATGCAATATTGTGTATCAATCAGTGATGCGGCCGATGTAGGTCCTTCGGATGCTGGGACTTCAAAAGGAAGTCCCGTAGACCCTAGCTCTTTTGGGTGGACCACAGAGGGTTCGGCAAGTGAAGGTGAGCCGGCCGTCCGTGTTGATTCTGCCAGAGATTTTCCAATAGAGCCTGTAGGGACTGATGCAGCCGTCAAGACGATTGAGGCGACATCATCTTTTGGTAGTGTTTTGACCTTTTGACTCCTGCTATTTATTATGCCTTGCTTAAATAAAGTCTTACTGTAGGTGTTCCGCCTCTGGGTGCATTGACTTCAAGAGAGCCAACCAACCTTTCTGAGGGAACCAGGGTGAAGTAAGTACTTCGACCGTGGCGAATTCTGCCGAGTTGGATGCTTTGTATCATGGGTTGCCCTCTTATCAGCCTGAACCCGCCAGAGGGAATGAAATTGAGAGAACGGTAGTCATGGAACCAACCTCACTTCCAACTATATCGGTGAGTGAGATGCCATCGGTTTCGCCAGTGCCGCCTATCTTGCCAAGTGCGGAGCTGAAGATGATTACCAGTCCTACTTCTCTAACATTGGTGGTTGAGCCGGCCCTCCCAGAAATAGTCACTAGTTCTACCTCAGTTGTGGCTGGTGTACTGGTCTCGATGAGGACTCCTCCGAGATAACCGACGACCCCTCGTGTTGCTGCAGCCAGTGCTTCTATTATTTCCTCTATAGTTACGCTAGTGAAACCAGTGGAAAATCTGTCTTCAGGGGCTGCTCGTTTACCAGGAGTAATTTAGGCCGAGAACGAATTCATGGCTGAATTAGTCGATAGTTTTTATAAGAGCTTGAAGCGATCCATTACTTTGGTCTTGAAGGGCTCGACTACCTCGTTCTCTACTTTAAAGGTGGTTCTCTTCCGAAGCATTGACAGTATCCGGGACTTTAGAGGTGATGATCAGGCCGCCACATTGGAGCTTCTGGTGGACAAACTCGAGAGGGATGTGGACGAATGACGCCGTCTTAGTCATTCAGATCTGGAGTCTTCAGTTAATGATCAGCTTGCGCACCTTGTTGCTCAGATGCATGAAGCTCATCTCGCCGCTCAAGAAGCTGCTAAGGCCATTTCTTCTAATTTGAAATCCTTGGAGACAAGGAAAGTAGAGCTCGGGGATGCCATAGACGCTTCTAGTAGCGCTCTTCTTGACGCTGAGGATAAATTGAAAAGGCCAAGGAAATGATCAGGAAGGCTAATCTCCTTTTGTCCAAGGCTGAACCAGTGTGTCTTGAAGAGACTACCCTGCTTGAGCAGCTTAAGGCCAGAATGACGAAGTCTTGTGGCAGGAGCTAGCACAGAGGGCAACCTTGGTTGAAATTGAAGCTTGCTTGGCCCAGACGGCGAGCTTTAATGAGGCCGAGTTGAGGTCGCAGGTACTTATCAGGGCTGCTGAAGAGAGGAAGACTAGGCTGACCACTCTTAAAAAACGGATTAAGTCCTATGAAGCACCGTTATAGCTTGTAATTTGTGCATTCATGTATCCCTCTTTTGGAATCAATAAAAAGTGATTTTATTTTGACTCCCCTGTTGTATTTCCAACTTGTTTTAGCTTTTGAATTCTTGCTTTCAAGTTGTATTGCAGCCATTTGAGAAAATAGTCCTTACTGGACTAAAAGATTAGACCTGGCTATCTGCCGGTTCAGAGGTCACAATGACGTAACCGATTGAGAAGCCATCAAGATCAAAATTGTCATATGATAACAAAGAAATAGTCCTTGCCAGACTGAAGGATGAGACTTGGTTATCTGCCGGTTCAGAGATCGCAATGACATAACTGATTGAGAAGCCACCAAGCTCAAAATTTTATCGTATGATGACAAAGAAATAGTCCTTACCGGACTGAAAGATGAGACTTGGCTATCTGTCGGTTCAGAGGTTGCAATGACGTAACCGATTGAGAAACCACCAAGCTCAAAATTTTATCTTATGATGACAAAGAAATAGTCCTTGCCGGACTGAAAGATGAGACTTAGCTATCTGCCGGTTCAAAGGTCACAATGACGTAACCAATTAAGAAGCCACCAAGCTTAAAATTTTGTTGTATGATGACAAAGAAATAGTCTCTGCCGGACTGAAAGATGAGACTTGGCTATCTGCCGATTCAGAGGTCGCAATGACGTAACTGATTAAGAAGCCACCAAGCTCAAAATTTTGTCATATGATGACAAAGAAATAGTCCTTGCAGTACTGAAAGATGAGACTTGACTATCTGCCGGTTCAGAGGTCTGTTGACACTTAAAAAAGACAAGAATCTTACTGTCCTGAATAATGTCTAAACTTGTTGACATTTACAAAAGACAAGTGACAGACAAGCTGACGACCAGTTTTCACCCATCTCCGAGGGACAAGGAAGCAACTTGGACTCCACTGATCCAGCAAGCAGACACCCGGATTGTATCTAAACAGACCTCAGTAGGTCTAAAGATGCTAGCACTTAGCATCACATGAGCCCAAAGGGATAGCCTCGCCTGAGAGGCTAAGATCATCCAACTTCACTTTGAAGCAATTCAAAGCTCCATCAAGAAGTTAACTCATAGCTTCGCCTGAATTGCTAAAGCGTAACTCCGCGAGAGAGTCAGCTCCGCCTGAAGCCACATGCAACTGCGCAGAAAGGGTATATGGTAGCTTTGCAACAGATGACATCTAGCTCCGCCAAAGAAGCCTTCCTCTGACTTCGCCAGATACTGCCTCCAGCACCGCTGTGAGTTCAAAGCGGGCAGCACCGCTGCGGGTCTGATATGGTCAACCTTTGACCAATTAAATCTCCAGATGAGATCAAATCTAATCAGGATTGAGATCAAATCCAATCAAGATCAAATCTGAGATCAAATTTGGCAGTTGATTGCCACAATCTCTTGACTCTTCTAAAACGAGTAAGAAGATCAGGGAAAATCCTCCAACGATATGAAAAGGATCAAAACAGATCAAGAGGATCAACCGACCTGCCATTTCTAGCTTCGCAGAAGCTGATCCTAGCCTCGCAACAAGGCTACTTTCCAGATTTAAATAGATTTGATTAATCTATTTCCATATTTTTAAGGGACAATTATGCCCCTGCTCTCCCTATAAATAGCCCACCAGGGGCACAAGGAGAGGGAGGCACCTCCAGAAGTAGAGACCACGCACAGGCTCTAGAGAGACGACAGACTTCTCGAGAGGACGCACCGTGCACAAACAGAGATCTATTCTCTTGAATTCAGTAGAGAATCACTTCTCTTATCAGGGTGCTGATACCCTAATACCTTCTTCTCAAGGAACCTCCGGAACCAGGCGAGAAGTAATTCCTAATTGAAGGCGGTTTTGAGAAGTAGCAAGAGGGTTCTACCAACCTTCTGTTCTCTGATTCCCCGAACCAGGCGAGAAGGGAATCTCATCGCTCGCATCGTTAAAGGAACAAAGTGATCGCGTGCTGACCAGACTCCTATCGGCACACTTCTCAAATATCTCTGAGGAGATCTACTTGTAATCTTTTTAAGAATACTTGTAATTTAGCTCCTCAACTCTTTTTATTGTAAGTTTTCCCCTTTGCAAATCAATGGAAAACAAGATGGCGACTCTGTTGGGGATAAAATTCTCCACTGCTGAGAATCAAGTGTCACAATGTGACGAACAGACCTTCGGGTCTAACTCTGAATTCAGAAAAGCCGGTGCAGCCAGAGTCTCTCTGGCTAAATCTTCAAGAAAAGTCTCTGCGGAGACAGAAAAGGTTCTCTGCGAACCTACAGCGGTTCTCTGGCGCAATAAGGAAGCACGCCCGCAGTCCAAGTCCAGCACTTTAGAGAACCTAGTCGTGCAATTCGACCAGGGAAGATTTGAAGAAGTCCTCTCTGGGGATGGTCTAATGCTTCGAGCACATAAGCATAGGAAGGTCTCCACGGCTAAGGTTTCAGAACAGAAACCAGAAACAGAATTCTGCCAACACCCTTCAGCCTCGCGTGTGGACAATCAGGTTCCTTGCGAACCTAAATATCCTCTACCAAAGCGGATATGGAGGCCTAAACAGAAGTCTCTGGGCAAAGCCTCAGGCGTAGCTACGCCAAAACCGCGTCTCTCTCGCGAAGAAAAAGCCAAGATGCCTGTCTGCTCCAACAATGCTGCCAGTCGCGAAGTCACGACGGCAATCATACCGTCGCCCAATTCAAGAGCAGCAACGCCTTGCGCCGGCCTCATGAGCGAAGCTACTGTACCACGGCGTACCCACAGGGTTCATGACCACAAAGCTAGAACCAAAGTACTATCCAAGGCTAATCGCCTTCGCAGCAGCATAGCGGGCAAAGCACCACAGCGTGCTCCACTCTCCAGTTCGTCAGGCGCTAAGCTCGTGCTTTGTGGCGAAGCTAGAACTCAAGCACTACTCAGTGCTGATCCCCTCTGCGGGGGTAAAAGGAGCAGAACATCATCCTATGTGCGATCTAAAAGAGCCTCTGCGCTGGATTGTTTAGGCCCAATTGGGTCTGACTTGCGAGAATTCTTGACAAACAAACGGAAGTCAGAATCTTTCCGAACTACTCCCTGTTGTCAACAAGTGGGATGTCAGCTGGTGACACTCTACTCAGTTCATTGCCGGCTGGGACCAATCCCCGCCACTCCTCCAGGCCGACGATCAGTTTTTGATCGACTATCGGTACAAGCCCCGGTGAAATATCATAAAAGGAGCGTCTTGTGAGATCCACCCTCTGTATCCGTCAACATAACCGGAAGAGGACGAGAGCTACGCAGGGGAAGACAAGCATCTGGCGACACCCCCTACAGCTCCCCAGATTCAGATTATAGCCTAGGCTTAGGCGAAGTCTTGGTGCATGAAGAAGGTGTTTTCCAAAACACCAGATCTAGGGTTGCGATACCCTACACTTATGAACAGCCGTCCTCCTCAGTGGCAGTAGCCTCGCCGCAACCAAAGAGAGGATCAGTCCAGTGGTCTGATGAAGAAGATAAAGCAGTGGGTACGCCTCTTCAGCAATAGTTAGCTTAGTGCGAACAGACAGAGCATCAGTCAATATGGCTGATAATGCTAACGACGACCCCCGTCAGCGTTTGGAAGCTCAGGAGTAAACTTCCAAGACCCAGCAAGAAGCTCTGGACAACATTCAACTGATGCTTGCTCAACTCCTCAGTAATCAGAATGACAATGATGCCGGGAGCAATCATGATGAGGGGAGCATTTTAGCAACGATCAGCCTAAGACGGAGAAATCCAAGGAGGGTTCTTCTTTAGACGCTGAAGTCCTTAAGGGCCCCCAACCTCAAATCACGTCCCTAGCTCAGAGGGATGAGTTAAAGAAAGTGGGGACAGTTCGTCCTTATCCGTTGGAGTGGGATTCAGTGCCATACCCACCGAAGTTCAAACCACCAACGTTGCATACATATGATGGTAAAAGTTCACCAAATCAGCACATCTACTATTTCCGGTCTCAGACTGGTAATGTTATAGGCAACGACGCCATCATGGCTAGGATGTTCATTGGCACTTTAAAGGGGGTGGCATTTGACTGGTTCCGAAGTCTTCCTCCAGGCTCCGTCAATTCTTGGATCGACCTGGAAACCCAATTCCTCTCCCGTTTTTATGAGGACGATACCGAGGTGACCATGGACAAGCTCCTCTCCACCGTGCAGAAGAAGGGCGAATCTGTCCGTGACTACATTGAGCGGTTCAGAAATCTGTCTTTGATGTGCCCAGCAGGAATGCCATTATCCATGCTCTTACAGACGTGCAGGCACAACTTCTTAGACCAAGTAGAGATTCGCATGGGGGCTGTCAAAGCCCACACCTGGAAAGAATTGGTCGAACAAGCTGAGATAGCCGCAAAGTAGGCTAAAAAGTTCGAACCATCCGCCCCCAAAGGCAAATGGGGGATGAACAATAAAGGATGTAGCGACATGGCGCAGTCTTCTCAAGCCAAAGGGAAAGAGACTATGTCTGTAGAATTGTCCGGGGACGTGCAGTCCAAAGCCAAGAAGAGCAGCTCCAATAATCAGGAGTCTAAGTTCCCTCCAAAATAGTATTCCTTCAGAGACGATCAGGTGGTCACAATATTCCATTTACTCCACAAAGGGAATAAAATGAAGCTACCAGATGCTCGGTGTCCCAATGAGATAAGACGTACAAACGACCCCAAATACTGTCTCTATCACAGAATGATTCACCATCCTACCGACAAGTGCTATGTCCTCAAGGATAGAATCCAGGCCTTGATTGACGCTGGAGTCCTGACACTAAAGTCAGAGTAGAAGAAAGTCACTGCCAATATGGTGACCCTCGAGTTCAGTAAAACCCCAAAGGTCACAGTTCCTGACGGGACTTATCCAGTACCTGCACCACGGTTGGAAGTCAAGCATCCTCCAGCTAAAACTCAAGATAATAAGGGTCTTGTTCCTTTAACATTGGAGACAGGGGAAGTCATGTGGATACACCCAGACCTCGTCCGAGACATGCAGTGGGATTCAAAGAGGCCCAAGTCAAAGGGCAAATCTTGCAATGTCATCTCCATCCTGCCAGACGACGGCAATCTTACGTCAGCTTCCCTCAGTGATTCAGAAGGAGAAAAGCATGCTGGCACAACGCAGGCTGACGTATCTCAGCCGACAGGCACCCGATCTGGAAAATCATACTTAAGGCAGTATGAGAAGTCTACTGACGAGATACAACAGCAAACAATGTCAGTACAAATACCAGCATTCGCTCCAGTTCCAACCAAGGGAAAGGAGAAGCCTAAGGAAGTCTGATTCGACTACGCCCTGAAGAAACCTTCAGGCCCAGGGCTTGACATGCCCTTTCGTTTTGACATATTGGCTCAGCTGGCTAATATCCCAGCTCGTATTACAATACACGAGCTCCTTCGTCTCTCAAAAGAGACAAGAGAAGCACTCAGGGATGCCCTGGCTAATTCAGAATCATTCCTGACATGCATGCCAGAGGTCTCTAACGATGACGCTCAGTCTTCCTGCCCAAAGTGTCATCATGTACAATCAAAAGTCCCCGCCATTACCTTCACAACGGAAGATATGCTTCTCGAAGATAACAAGCACGATCGACCTCTGTACTATACCGGATACATTGGTTCAACATGCATTGAAAGGGTACAAGTCGATCCGGGGTCCGCACTCAGCATCATCCCCAAAAGGTTACTTTACTTCCTCGGTATACCGCTGTATAGGTTGTCCGCAACCACCACTACAATATACGGTTTCAATGCCGGGAGTAGTCATCCACTTGGAAAGATTCGACTCCGTTGCGGAATTGGGAGCCTGAAGTCAGAAGTGACATGCTATGTCATTGACGCCGACACATCATATAACCTGTTGCTAGGATGACCGTGGATCCATGCCAACTGGATCGTTCCCTCCACTCTGCACCAGTGCTTCAAATATGTCGAAGATGACATGACAGTACGAACTGTCGCTACTGAAAAGCAACCCTTCAAAGGGGTGGAAAATTACTTCACTGACGCTCTCCTGTATCAAGAGGCCGGTGAAACACCCAAAGAACCATTGCCAGATGATGATGAAAGTGGCAATGAAGCAGATTCAGAATTCGAAGTAGGCATGCCAGCCATTTTGATTGGTGAACTAATTATAGCATGTTTTAATAATCCCAAATGTAATACTCCTTCTAAAGATGAAGGTGAATGGGTAATTAATAATAATATTTCTTTCGATTATCCTGCGAGTGTTGGGCTGTTTGAATCCATTACGGATAGCTCTCTGCACATGCCTTTGCATAAACCAAGTGCGTCCAATACACCCATGGTAGCTATAGAAGGGGCCACGCTAGTGATCCCTCCAACCAAAGAAGGTAAGTTACCGATAATTTTTGGTAGAACCCAACCACGGGACCCATAACCGCAGATTCAAGTTCGGACTCAGACACTCCACAATTTTTCCATTACGCGCGACCAGCGCGCCATATTATGAAGAAAATGGGATACGACCTAAAGCATAGAGAAGGCCTGAATTTCGAAAAAGGAAGGCGTAGCTTACTGCATAACTTTGTGCCAAAAGGGAAGCCTGCAAATTACTATGATAGTACATGCAGGGGGTTGGGATACGTTACACCCACATCGTCAGCAACGGTTCAATTCACAGACGATGAACTAATTCCATCACATTCAGCCTCATCCTCCGAGTGGGACTCAGATGTTAGCGTGGGAATGATGTTCGAAAACCTCACTGTTAATATGACTTCAAGCAGTCAATTGGAGCCTGCAGAAGCTACTGATGAGGAACTATGGGCCCAGCAATTCGACCTCTAATAGGAAAAGCGATTCGAACTACGCGAGCCACCTACCGAAGACAAGGTGATGCAGGTCAACTTGGGTAGTCAAGATCACCCTAAGCCCATCATCATAAGTGAAAGCTTATCACTTACAGAAAAGGAAGAATTGATAATACTCGTAAAGAGTATATAGACGTCTTCGCATGGAGCTACGAAGACATGCCCGGACTCGATCCACAAGTCACCATGCACCATCTGAACATCAAGACCGACGCCAAGCCAGTCAAGCAGCAACAACGTCGGTTTTGCCCAAACATTATGGAAGCTATTGAGGCCGAAGTCCATAAGCTCATTTCATGTGGCTTCATTCGGGAGGAACAACATTCGGATTGGGTTGCTAATATCGTTCCCGTCCTCAAGAAGAACGGGAAGATACGGATCTGCATCGACTATCGTGATCTCAATACAGCCTGTCCTAAAGACGAATTCCCACTACCCATCACAGATGTCATGATTGACAATACCTGTGGATTCGAAAGAATGTCTTTCATGGACGGCTTTTCAGGGTACAATCAGATTAAAATGTACCCCGACGATGAGAAGCATACTTCGTTCCGAACACCCTTAGGGGTATACTGCTACACCGTAATGCTCTTCGGGCTGAAGAACGCCGGAGCAACCTATCAGCAGGCAATGAGTACAATCTTCCGCGACCATCTTCGAAAAATAGTGGAATGCTATGTCGACGACATTGCTGTCAAAAGCCGCAATAAGGATGACCATCTTCGCAATCTGAGAATGATGTTCGACATAATGTGGGCTCATCAACTGAAAATGAATCCGACAAAATCCCTCTTGGGAGTGTCAAGTGGCAAGTTCCTTAGGTTTATTGTTACGTCAAAAGGGATTCATCTTGACCCAGACAAAGTCAAGGCCATTCAAAGCATGCATCCACCAAGGAACCTCAAAGAGCTTAGAGGCCTGCAAGAAAGATTGGCGTATATCAGAAGGTTCATCACAAACCTTTCAGGCTGTTGTCAGCCGTTCACCCGACTCATGAAAAAGGGTGCTTCCTTCGTATGGGATCAAGCTTGTCAAGAAACTTATGAAGACATCAAGAGATACCTCACGAAGCCTCCAGTCTTAGTGGCCCCCACATCAGGAAAACCATTCTTGCTTTATGTAAAAGCTATGGACCATTCTCTTGGTGCCCTCCTTGCTCAAAAGGATGACAGTGGTCACGAGCAGGCCATTTATTATCTGAGCAGGACTCTGATAGGGGCGGAATCTCATTATAATCCTATCGAGAAAGAGTGTTTAGCTCTTGTCTTTGCCGTTCAGAAGACATGACATTATTTGGTTGGCCAAACCATACATGTCATCTCCAGAGTGAATCCTTTGCGCCTTCTCATGACGAAGCCAGGATCATTGAACTCAAGATTAGCTAAATAGGCGCTTCTTTTGTCTCAATACGATATGATCTTTACCCCTACAGAAGGCAGTTAAAAGCTAGGCCCTTGCAGAGTTCTTGGCTGCTCATCCAGTCCTAGAAAACTCAAAACTTCACAAAGATATTCTAGATGAAGTCTTCGAGTCTAACGCAACCTCAGAAGAGGAAGTGTGACAGATGTTCTTCGATGGGGCATCACGAATAGGCCCTGAAGGCAAGATTATTGCCGGAGTGGGGGTTGTGTTCATCTCCCCACAGAATCATGTCCTTCCCAGAGCATTCTCCCTGACAGAGTCATGCTCCAACAATGTAGCAGAATATAATGCTCTGCTCATTGGTCTTCAGCTCGCCCATGGAATGGGGGTACGCTACCTTGAAGCCTACGGTGATTCAAAACTGATTATCAATCAGGTTAAAGGCGAATATGAAGTTCGCCACGAGGATTTGATACCTTATTACCACACAGCCATCGAATTGGCTAACCTATTTGAAGGTTTCTACATCGGGCACGTGTCTCAATCTCAGAATACCAGGGCAGACGCTCTTGCTGCATTAGCAACAACACTAGCCCTCCCAGCCGACACGAGTATCACCTCACAGTGGCAACCCGACATCTTGTATGCTCTAAGCATATGTTAAGAACCCAAGAAGTCTATAATGTCTCCACGGATCTTGAGCCGAGAAATTGGCGATTTCCTCTCATCGACTACGCTTTACATGGTCTGCTGCCAGACGATCCTAAAGAAGTGGCATCTATCAGACGAAGGTCTCTTCGTTTCTACTACGATCCAACTCTGAAGACACTTTACCGTCGTTCATATGACGGTGTCCTCCTCCGTTGCCTTTCCAATTCAGAGGCGCAGGAAGTGCTTAAAGAAGCACAAGACGGCATTTGCGGAGCTCATCAGCCAGGTCCAAAACTCAAAGACAGGTTGCATAGGCTTGGATACTATTGGCCAACCATGATAGTCGATGCCATTCAATATGCACGAAGGTGTAAAGCATGCCAAATCCATGCGGACTTCATACACCAACCCTCAGAGTTGCTCCACCCAACTGTTGCTTCATGGCCATTTGAAGCATGGGGAATCGATGTCGTAGGGCCAATCAGCCCCTCTTTGATAAAAGGATACCGGTTTATCCAAGCAATAACCGATTACTTTTCAAAGTGGGCAGAAGCCATACCACTGGTTGAAGTCAAAACGTCGAACGTGGTGAATTTCATCAAACACCATGTCATCTATCGGTTTGGTGTCCCTAGGCGGATCATCCATGATAATGGTCCCCAATTCATAAGCTAAGTATTCTATCGGTTCTGCGATAAATACCGAATTCAGAATGTGTCAACTGCCTATAATCCCGCCGCTAATGGCTTAGCGGAAGCATTCAACAAAACGATCATCAAGCTACTCAAGAAGTTCGTCTCCTCGAATAAGCGAGACTGGGACGAAAAGCTTGGTGAATGTCTTTGGGCATACCGAACCACGGTTCGGACACCGACAGGAAATACGCCTTTTTTCATGGTGTACGGGTGTGAAACAGTCATTCCGGTAGAAATCCAGATGCCATCATTACGAGTCGCTCTAACGACTAAGATCACATCAGAGGACAATGATCGATTACGTCTTCAAGAGCTCGAAGCCCTAGATGAGAAATGACTACAAGCTCAACAGCATATCGAGTTGTATCAAGCTCGAATCTCAAAAGCCTTCAATAAGAAGGTCAAACAAAGAGTCTTCTAGAAAGGAGACTTGATTTTAGCCGTCAGACGACCGATGATTATGACGCACAAGAGCAAAGGCAAATTTCAGCCTAAATGGGAAGGACCGTTTGTAATAGAAACAGTCTATTCAAACGGAGCATACCGCCTCATGACTTCAGATGGCGATTTACTCATGATGCCGATCAATGGCAAGTTCTTAAAGAAGTATTATCCTTGATTAAGGATCCTTCTCACGATCAAGTTAACATTACACCTCTGATCAAGACCTTTATGTCCAAGGTACATGCAAAGAGAGCCTTTCTCTTCCTCCAAGCGAGATCATACAACCATAAACCAGTAGGAACCTGGCCATATACTGGTTCTCTCAAAGGAGAATCAAGGTTACACATACGCTAACCAGATGATCCAATATCCTTAACGATTAAGGATAAAGGAAAATGTTGGCCTTTAATCCCAACATAAGTCCTCGACAACTCATCATGCTGAGTGGAATAGCATGGCTAGCCCAATTTAAACGGTAGTTGGTAAAGGCATATCAAACCCGTTGACAGCTGGGGATTTGCTAAAAATCCTAAGGGACCTATTCCCATTTGATTCCCTTCCAAAATCACTTACCAATTCTCATCCATAAAATGGTAAGACCACATATGCATTTCGCTGTTACGTTAACATTAAACCTATGACAGTGATTCCCTCGTTTCTCCCCGCGAAAACGAGCTCTCCAAAATCACTTACCAATTCTCATCCATAGAATGGTAAGACCATATATGCATTTCGCTATTACGTTAATATTAAACCTATGACAGTGATTCTCTCGTTTCTCCCCGCGAAAACGAGCTCTCCAAAATCACTTACCAATTCTCATCCATAGAATGGTAAGACCACATATGCATTTCGCTGTTACGTTAACATTAAACCTATGACAGTGATTCCCTCGTTTCTCCCCGCGAAAACGAGCTCTCCAAAATCACTTACCAATTCTCATCCATAGAATGGTAAGACCATATATGCATTTCGCTGTTACGTTAACACTAAACCTATGACAGTGATTTCCTCATTTCTCCTCGTGAAAACGAGACCTTTTCCCAAATTTCATTACAACCCTGAGCCTGTTAACATTTACAAAAGACAGGTCTCGATACTTACTGACATTTACAAAAGATAAGTATCACCAACCTTGAGCTTGGTAGCGTCTCAATCAGTTATGTCATTGCGACCTCTGAACTGGCAGACAGCCAAGTCTCAATTTCGAGCTTGTTGACATTTACAAAAGACAAGTCTTAACCCTGAGCCTGTTGACATATACAAAAGACAGGTCTCGATACTTATTGACATTTACAAAAGATAAGTATCACCAACCTTGAGCTTGGTAGCGTCTCAATCAGTTATGTCATTGCGACCTCTGAACTGGCAGACCGCCAAGTCTCAATTTTGAGCCTGTTGACATTTACAAAAGACAAGTCTCAACCTTGAGCCTGTTGACATTTATAAAAGACAGGTCTCGATACTTATTGACATTTACAAAAGATAAGTATCACCAACCTTGAGCTTGGTGGCGTCTCAATCGGTTATGTCATTGCGACCTCTGAACCAGCAAACAGCCAAGTCTCAACCTCGATACTTATTGACATTTACAAAAGATAAATATCACCCTTTCAGTCCGACAAGGACTATTTTGGGTTTGGTAGCGTCTCAACCAGTTATGTCATTGCGACCTCTGAACTGGCAGACAGCCAATCTCAATTTCGAGCTTGTTGACATTTACAAAAGACAAGTCTCAACCTTGAGCCTGTTGACATTTACAAAAGACAGGTCTCGATACTTGTTGACATTTACAAAAAATAAGTATCACCTACTATGAGCCAGGTGGCTTCTCAATCGGTTATGTCATTGCGACCTCTGAACCGGCAGATAGCCAAGTCTCACTATTCAATCCAGCAAGGACTATGTTCTCAAGTGGCTGCAATACAACTTGGAAACGACAACTCGGCAGATAAAACAAGTTGGAGATTCGACAGGGAGTCAAAACAAAATTATTTTTATTGATTCCAAAAAGGGCAAGATACATGGAGGCACATATGTTATAAGCTATGAGTGTGCGTCATAAGATTTGATCCGTCCTTCAAGAAAGGCCAGCCTTGTCTTCCTATCATCAGCAGCCCTGACGAGCGCCTGCGACCTTAGCTCAGCTTCATTAAAGCCCGCCGTCTGGGCTAAGCGAGCTTCAATTTCAACCAAGGTTGCCCTCTGAGCTAACTCCCGCCGCGAAAGCTCATCACTCTGAGCTTTGAGTTGCTCAAGCCGCACAGTCTCTTCAAGACGCACCGGTTCAGCCTTGGATAAGAGAAGATTTGCCTTCCTGATCATCTCCTTGGCCTTTTCAATTTTATTTTCAGCGTCAAGAAGAGCACTGCTAGAAGCATTGATAGCGTCCCCGAGCTCTATCCTCTTTGTCTCCAAGGATTTCAAGTTTAAAGAAATAGCCTTAGCGGCTTCCTGAGCGGCGAGATGAGCTTCATGCATTTGAGCGATAAGGTGCGCAAGCTGCTCATCAACTGAAGACTCCAAGTTCGAACGGCTGAGACGGCGCCATTCTTCTACGTCCCTCTCAAATTGGTCTACCATAAACTCTAATGCAGCGGCCTGCTTATCCCCTCCAAAGTCTCGGATATTCTTAATACTTCGGGAGAGAACCACCTTTAAAGTAGAAAATGGCATAGTTGAGCCTTTCAAGACCAGATCAATGGATCGCTTCAGGCCTTTATAAAAGCTGTCGACTATTTCAGCTACAAATTCATTTTCAGCCTCAGCCACTCCTGACAGACGGGCAGCCTCAGAAGATTCCACCGGCCTTGTTGACATTACCGTGGAAGGAACAGTGGGAACACTGGCTGCAGCAGCATGGCAGGTCATTGATGATCTTGGCGGAGTCCTCACTGAAAGTAGTACACTAGCCACAACCGAGGTAGGACTAGTGACCATTTCCTGGACAGCAGGCTCAACCACCAGCGTTGGGGAAGTAGGACTTGTAATTACCCTCAGCTCCGCACCTGGCAAAACTGATGGCACCCCACTCGTTGATATAGTTAGGAGTGAAGCTGCCTCCTTGACTACCGTCCCTTCAACCTCTGTTCCTCTAGCTGGCTCAGGCCGATAAAGGGGCAGGTCACCATACAAAGCATCCAACACAGTAGCATCCGCCGCGGTCGAAGTGCTCATGTCACCCCTGGACCCCTCGGGAAGATCGGTTGGCTCCCTTGAATTTGACGCACCCAGAGGCGGAACACCTGCAATAAAGTTGTGTTTAGGAAGGACACAACAAATGGTAAAAGTCAAAGAGCCAAAGCAATACCAAAAATGATGTCGCCTCAATCGTCTTGGCGGCCACACCAGTCTCTACAGGCTCCATTGGAAAATCTTAGCGGAGTCAATACAAATGGTCGGCCCGCTTTCTCTTGCCGAACCCTCCGTTGTCCACCCTAGGGGGCTAGAAGTATCGAAATTTCTCCTCGAAGTCCCGATACCCGAAGGACCAACATCAGCTGCATCACCTCCGGACCCTTCTGAGACCGCGAAATACCCAGCTTCCTCACCCTCTTTATAAGTGAACAGGGGATCATAATGTTCCCCTTGTTCTCCAACGGCCTCAGCTCTCGGGCTTGTCGCTGCCTCAGTTCCTGCACCACAAAACGAATGATGAGCTACCTAAAACACATATAAGGTATATTACAAGGACGGAGCTGATCTTATCCAGATCCAGAGCATCTTCGCCAGTCGCCGGATCAGCAACTGACGGTTGAACTACTATTGGGGCAAGAGGAGGAACTGCCACAGATGGTTCGCCCTCAACAACGACCGTAGGAGCTTGGCGACGGGGCTTTTTCACCAACTGCTTCCTACGAGACCTACTTGTCCGTTTGCGCTTAAAAGGAACGTCGGGATCCTCCTCCTATGCTTCTTCTACATTTCTTGGGGGAGCTGTCCCCATCACGCCAGAACCAGCTGCAAGAGTCTCGGCACCTGCCTCCGCTTCGAAGCGAGGACTTTCTGCATCCGAGGCTTCGCTGTCATCAACAGCAACGAATTCTTCTATGCCCGGGATGCGAACCCTCTTACCTTCCCTTCTCTCAGAGACCTTCCGCTTTAGCCGCTGAGAAATTAACTTCACACCAGAACTGTTAGCATTGAATCCAAGGGGTGTGGAGTTGGAAGTCGCATACCACTGGCAGAAGCTCAGGGTCATTAGAAGGTTAGGAGTCCGCAACGGCATACGCAGCCGCGCCTCGGTACAGCCCACAATGAAAAATCACCAAGCACGGGCTCCATCAATAAGGCTCCCCATGAAAGCCAGATTGAGATTTGGGTTGCCCACATACAGTTGGTCATATCCAAACTGTCGAGCAAACCGACTTGGAACATAAGGCTCCAAGTAGCAGCTATCCCCACTCCGGTATAACAAATGTGAGGGCCGGATGCTGACTAGCCACTCAAAAATTCCCCGGCTCAGGGATGACTGCCCTTCCCCCGCGTCTTTGAACTCCTCATCATAGCTTGCATCCCGAATATGGGGGAAGCAGCGGAAAAAACTATAGACGTCATAGCGACGCACCAATTTACGGGCCTCAGCCACGTAAGTCTTTTGCCAGGAACATCCTTCGAATCGGCGAAGGAGCGCCATTCGAACACCTTCGGGAGGGTCCTCTCCAGCTTCAATCAAAGAGGAACAGTGCAGGGCGAACCACGCCATCAAATAAGTATATGGCAGACTACTCTGGGGTTAGGTCCGTCGCGGGGTGAAGTGGCCCCCTTTCCACGCTTCGTCACTGGCGGTCTACAGAAACCTTCCGTCAATGCGCGAAGGCCTCTCTGGATACAGCACACCATGGCCGGAAGAAGTCCCAGAGAATGATCATGGACTAGACGAACAGCAGGCAGCAGGACGTTCGGATGAATGACGTCACCCGACGAAGACGGCACCACGCACCTCTTCAGCCAGACTGTCAAGAAGCCAGCCAGCAGTGCCTGTCGGGACATCGGCCGACGAGTCTGGTGATGGAAATTTCGAAGAACATCGCCTTTTTCATAGGGACCGTCATCTTCTTCCACAATTAGATCCCCTTGAGAATGCTTTTGCATCCGGCTAAAGATGTATTCGACAGCGACTCCACAGTAAGCCGCTTCAGGTGTGATCTCCATATCTTAGAACAAATAATCTCCCCAGCTCTTCAAGCTGCATGAAGTTCCCTTACTATTTCCGTGCATGCTGAAGCAAATGTACAAATGGCACATTAACTCCCGGTAAGTCTCGAACAAGGCAGGCTCCTGCTTCTCCAGAAGTGCCAATTCCGCCTCGCACGGGAAGTATTCTTCATATGGGATAGATCCCAAAGGCAGAGCAGAGACTTCCCACATCTCATGCAGAGCCATACCCAGTTCGCCAACAGGGGTGAAGAAAGTCCCTGTAGCCGGGCAGTACAATTCGAAAATGGCGTAGAAGCACGCCACGTTCATCTCAATGCCGTAGCAAGTCGCCCTGACGGCCTCATGAAGGTTCAGCCTCTCCAGATCCTCCTCGAAATGAGCGAGGATGTATATAGTTAAATCCCTCCACCATGCCTTCGGAGGGTGAATCCATCCTGGAGTTCTGAAATCAGTGGCCGGATAGTTCCCATTAAATTTAAAGAATTAATTGCCAAAGGTCGGTGCCACCGCAGGATTTTCTCCCACTGGGATCTCTCGCGATACATTCCCAGGATGTAGACCCATTATGCAATGAGGAGGCCCCGCTCTTGCATAACCAGGAGACTGAAGCATCAATCTCCCTACATGGACGGAGTCAGTACTCCGACTCACTTCCAACGACATCTTCCGAGCCTGCGTCATGCCTTGGAAGGAAGATAATGAAAAATGCCGCTTGTTAGATGGAAGATAGAATTTCTCGCCATCCAACTGGAAAATCCATTGTCCCTCCCCGGCCAACAGCTGGCGATCAGGATCTGGCGCGGCATCCCCGAACATGAAGTCGGGCTTCCTATAGGTTCGACGGTCAAAATCTTCAAGGGGAGCCGTAGTCAGAATGCTCCTCATGGTGCGTTGCTCCCCACCATAAATAAGCGTGTCTCGAACGAGAGAACTCCGCTCACTAAACAAAGAAGCCTGCCCTTGGAATTGCAGGCTGACATCGCCGTTCAATCCCCTGGTCATCCCAAATAGATTGTTCAAAGGACCAGGAGTGTAGTGCACTGCAGGAACAAAGAGAAACTATGATTAGTTCATCAGCCCGGCGGAGACCTAAACAAAAACACGATTTCCACCAAGGCATAGCCTCGCTCTCTGAACGAAGATAACAAGGTGAAAGCTTCGCCAAAGCTTAGCTTCGCATTTGCGGTTAATTCCGCACTTCGCAATAAATATTCAAGTGTTAGCTTCACTTTAGAAGCTTAAGCAGAAGGCGGTACAGCCCTGAGAACTAACTTTGTCAGAAGGACACTGAAAATCACCTAGAGGGGGGTGAATAGGTGATAATGCTAATCTAGAAACTAAATGCGGAAGCTAAAACTAATTTGCAACACACTTAATACAACCAACAAGTGTAGCCGAATTCCCATAAAGGGCTCTGGACTAACTCCTCTTGATTCCCCTAGATAAGGGTTGAGGTGCTATATGAAGCTCTTGTGGTTAGGTATAAGTGAGGCACACACAAACAAGCCAAGCATATAAGAATGAGCAATATGAAATAATGCAAGGCAACACAAGCAATATGAGTGATATGAATGAAGAATGATGCTTTGCACAAATAAAAGAGAGAGAGAGAGTTGAGAGATAATGGATCAAACGCAAACACAAGGATATGTTTCGAGGTTTGAGCCCCTAGCTCTACGTCCCCACCTTCACCAAGAAGGATTTCTAATCCACTAGGAGTATCAAACTCCTCTCTCAACCTTACAATGCCACCGAGGCAATACAACCACAATCCACCTCTACCGAAGAGGGATAAGGCCCGTAGCCAACAAACAATCTCCACCTCTCACTAGAGGGAGCAAACACGACTCCGATCAACCCTACCAAAGAGGGATACAACAAGTCAAGGAGAGTTTACAACTTGGAGGCTCAATCAACCTCAAACAATCTCTTTTCCACAAAGCAAAGATCCTAAATAGATTAGGATAGAATGATATAGCTCAAGTGGAAAAACTAGGTGTTTGGAAAACAAAAACTCAAAGAAAACACTTGGGAAAACTCTTTGTAAATGATAGAATTGAAGAACAAAACAAATCTCCCAAATTTCTATTTTCTTTGATTTTCCCAAACCCTAAAACACAAAACCAATTTGGAAGTTTATAACCCAAAAACACTTTTGAAAACTTGTTTTAAACACTGGAGAAACTCTAAAATTTTCTTGTCAAAAAGTCTTATCAAAATCCCTAAAGAGATAGGGTTTATATAGGCTAAAAAGAAAACTAGCCGTTAGGCTGATCTGTCAGCCTGACAGGCTTGCGGTCGACCGCCCGGTCGACCGCCAACGGTCATAAATATGATCGTTGGGCAACCCGGTCGACCGCCCGGTCGACCGCCCGGATACAGAGAGCAAGGCTCTCTGGTCCGGTCGACCGCCCGGTCGACCGTCCCATTGCCTGGCCAGACATGCACAGACCTGTGCACGTCGGTCGACCGACCGGTCAACCAGCTCTGGCTTACGGTCGACCGCCAAAGCCTGGCAGCCAATTTCTGGGTCAGAAAATCATGTTAAAAAATATTTTAATAAATCTTGTAAAATATATAAAAATCCCCAAAAATAGTTTTAACATTTTGCATTGATATATAAACATGTGATAAAAAATTTCAACTCAAATATCAAGCAATTTGAACTATTTTTGTGTCTTATCATTTTTACCAAAAACCAAAAACTGTATTTTTTCAAACTTGAATTTTTCAATAGGAAATCTGATTTTTCCTAAAACTCATTTAAATACAAAAACATGATACTTTAACACTTTAAAGCATGTTGCATATGGACATAGGTCCAATATACATGAAACATATTCATATCATAGATTTTGTCTTTAAATCCAAAAATATGTTGTGTTTAAAATACCAAAACATAAAACTACATGAATAGGTTGTATAAGTCATGTAAGCATGTATGTATATAGAGCACATCTAATATACATAAAAAACAAAGTAAACTTGTTTTGATCAATTTACTCATGAAAACCAATTCCAAAACATAAAACTTGTGTGTGTTGTGAACTTGAGCATATCAACTATTCTTATCTTTACAAATGGATCTAAAACACACTAAACTAAACTAGGATACCTAAGTCTTCTTGACGATCTTCTATCTTCAAGTCGACCCGATCCAAACCGTGATCCACGAGCTAGGCTATGTATGAACTTGATGCTCGGGCTCTGGAATCACCATGTGAAGGCTTCAAAACTCATCTTGTTGAAGCAATCACCAACTAATATCTTGCAAAATGATCTGAAACTAAAATCATAAGATTATTAGTAAACATAACTACATGAGTTAATCATCATCAAAACTAGAGTGGAAGGCCTCTGGGCCAACAATCTCCCCCTTTTTGATGATGACAAAACTCATGGAGTTATATATGCATGGATTAAAGTTAAGCTTCAAAGAAGCCCCCCTTTAACTCATGCATAAACAAATAAACATAAATATGCAGTGAATATGAAACATGAAACATGCATAGATATGCATAAACAATAAAACATGTTCTTATACCAAATGAAATTTTCAAAAACAAAACATGCTCTAGATAACAATTAAACTTAATATATGCAAAACATAAATATGCATATAAAAAATGTACCAATCATGCATATATAGAGAAGATGTTGAGTTTATATGCATGTTAAACTCTCAAATAATTCTCCCCCTTTTTGTCAATCATCAATAAAGGGGTAAAAGTAAAAGCAAAACAATAAATTTTTCTCCCCCTTTTTGTTCGAAACAAAGAATCAACAAAGGGGTCAAAAACAATAAAAATAATGTTCTCCCCCTTTTTGTCTAAAACAAAAAGAATATCAATAAGGGGTTACAATCAATTAAGATATCAATTTAAATATATGTCAAAGATAGCATCTTGATACCAATTGAAAGTGAACATAGATCAATCAACAAATGGTATATGCGATATACATTCATGAAGAGGAAGATGTGAAGCTTCCCAACATAGATACATTACATGAAGGAGGGATGACAAGCCCTAATTCACATAACGTACACTATGCAATGCATAAGAGGAGATGTGAAGCTCCCCCTATACACGTGTACCACATAAAGAAGAGTTGTCAAGCTCCTCAATACAAGATACACTCATCATGAATGTATATGTAGAAGAGATGTTAAGCTCTCCTTGCATATAGGCAATACAAATCAAAACTTTTTGAATATTTCCTTTAAACAAAATTTTAAATTTCTAAACAAAATTTTGATACCAATTTAAAGTATTATTCTTTTTAAACATATGATACCAAATTGAAATTATTATTTTCTATTCATAAAGTAAGGGAGTAGAATACAAAACCAAAGGTAAACCAAATACCAATTGAAAAATAAAATACGAGTTTTCTCCCCCTTTATGAAATACCAATTAAAACAATATCTAAGCTTGTATTAGAATACCAATTGAAAACTAATCAATTGAAACATGATGATCATTAAAACTCAAGCTTAGCATAAACAAATATATGTATGAAAAATTAGATACCAATCGAAATTGATACTATTTGAAGTGAAGCATACATACATAAAAATATATATGAGTATACAAGAAATGTCAATATTGATACCAATTGAAAGAATCCAATGATACCAATTGAAACAATAATAATATCAAATGTATACCTCATATAACCTAGCCTCCCATTCATGTACAAGTTTAAAAGATATTCAAGAAGGGTATACATGGCATGGTCGCCCATCCAACCGCCCTTTAAAGGTAGGGGTTTTCAAAAATAGATTTGAAAATAATGTATGTTTGAAAACATCTACCATAACGAAGAATACGAACTAGTTAAATGGAAAAACTTGTTAACTAGTACGAAATCCTTCAAGAAAGGAATAAAAACAATATTTTTCATGAAATATATGTAAATCACATGGCACTAAACAATCAAAATCCATAAAGCTTATATCATACTCATGAAAAACAAAATCATGAGAAACCAATAAAGTGAGTGCACAAGTGTGATGTGAAATATGGCATCATGAAAATATGCAATCAAGCTCAATATTCCTTAAAACATGAAAATCATCAAAACTTATTTAATCTTTAAGGCATATGTATGTCTTATACAAACTAAGGTATACATACATATCCAAACACAACGAGTCCACAAATGTATATGCATGAAGGCACGTGGCTCAAAGGATGTATATGTACAACAATAATTTGGATAAAATGGACATATACATGAAGTTAAATATGAAATCATAAAACAAATTTAAAAATGGGAATTCAAATTTAAAATGCATGGATCATCAAAACTAGACTATACTAGCACATCTAATGAGTTCAAATAAGCATTCAAGCTCAAACATATATAGATTTATTTGTGACCCACTATATGCACAAATATATACCTAGTCTTAATGAAAACTAACATTTAAACATATATTCAAATCATGAAGCATCAAAACAAGATATAAATCATCATGATAAACATAAACATGATTATTATGTAAATCCACATGTTATTAGAGCTATGATAAACATGATAGCTAAACATAGGTGAGAACACTAAAATAATGATCTATATTAAACATGGGTGTCTCAAATGCTATACATGTATGTCAAGAGTCTAATAATCATGGTATTATCATAATAATCAATAAACAATGAAATAAGCTATAAACAATGAATATGAAAAGCATGTAAATAAAAAAATAAGGAGTAAGAGACCGTTACCAAAACCTATGAGGCAACTTCTCCATGTCTCCAAAACACGGTGGTCCTCCCACCAAACATTCCTTGAAAGTGATGCATCCAAATGATTTCCATGAAGCTCGGAACGCATCCACTTCAAGGTACCTCTACTCTCACGTCATGTGAGAGCCCACACCTACATCAAACATAAGAGGGGTGGTCTTTGGTACCCATATCTTTTTGGGTTCATGGGGGTTAGTCCCTTCTTTAACCCAAACAAATTTATTTGCTAAATTAGAAACATGTATACGATCATAGCAAAATTTAGCAAGATGGCCCTTACGTCCACAATGAGTACAAGTATACACATGAGCATGCAATGTGTGATGGTGGTGACCGTGGGAAGCATGTGTATGCCGTGGATGGTGTGCATGCATAATAGGAGCTTGTTTCTTCCGAAACAAGGATTCCAAACGTGTATGGTTTGAAACACAATGGCTCAAAGTGGAGCCCAAACAATCAACACTCTTCTTCAAAATATTTATCTCATTATCAATCAAAGAAGAAGTGTGGCATGCAATAGGTGAAGTGTGAGATACTACCCTAGCATGGCAAACATGTGAATCAATATTATTTTTCAAAGAAACATTTTTCTTTAAACAAATTTCTAATTCTTTTGAAATAAAATCAATTTCATTTTTTAAAGAATGATTATCTTTTAAAATAAAATCTAATTTTGAAGATAAAATCTCATTTTTCTTTAATACATCATCACAATCATTTTTACTTTTCAAAAATTTATTCTCATTAAGGGCAAGTTCAAGTTGAGATTTCAATGAATCCCTCTCATTAGAAATCTCTACCTTTTCTTGCAAAACAATATCAAGTCTAGAAAGCAAATTTTTATTTTCATTATTAATGCCTAGACTTTTCTTTTTCAAAATGTTATATTTTTCAATTAATTTTTCACAAACAATAGAAAGTTCTTCATTTAAAGCAATGGCATCAACATAATCATCACATGAAGAATTAGAATCAAAACTATCTAGTTGAGTTTCCGATTGTACCTCAAGGGAGTCATTCCCATGGACCATGAAGCATTGTGAATCGGATTCTCCACTAGACTCCTCCGGTTGGATAGGCAATTGAAGCTTGGAGGTGGAGGTGGTTGTCAACTTGTTCCACACTGCAAAGGCGGAATCAAGGTTAGAAACATGCATAAGATAATCTTTTGAAAGCGTGCTTCTAATAGCCTCAAGGGCTAGTGCATTGGCCTCTATATGCTTGCTATCACTAAGATAGGATTCCTTGGTAATGGCAAGGTGAACCTTATATCCTAGGGCTTGTAAATAAATAGACATCCTAGTCTTCCAAACAACAATGTTGGAAGGGTCAAACATAGGTGGGGTCATGAAGTCCATGGGCATAAACTATATGTGTGCAAATAAGCAAACAAATGTGCAAATGCAAATGGTAGATTAGCAAACAAGGATCTCACTCCTAGGATGTTAAGCCTAAGTATCAGGAGCGTAGGCTCTGATACCAATTGAAAATCACCTAGAGGGGGGGTGAATAGGTGATAATGCTAATCTAGAAACTAAATGCGAAAGCTAAAACTAATTTGCAACACACTTAATACAACCAACAAGTGTAGTCGAATTCCCCGTAAAGAGCTCTGGACTAACTCCTCTTGATTCCCCTAGATAAGGGTTGAGGTGCTATATGAAGCTCTTGTGATTAAGTATAAGTGAGGCACACACAAACAAGCCAAGCATATAAGAATGAGCAATATGAAATAATGCAAGGCAACACAAGCAATATGAGTGATATGAATGAAGAATGATGCTTTGCACAAATAAAAGAGAGAGTTGAGAGACAATGGATCAAACGCAAACACAAGGATATGTTTCGAGGTTCGAGCCCCTAGCTCTACGTCCCCGCCTTCACCGAGAAGGATTTCTAATCCACTAGGAGTATCGAACTCCTCTCTCAACCTTACAATGCCACCGAGGCAATACAACCACAATCAACCTCTACCGAAGAGGGATAAGGCCCGTAGCCAACAAACAATCTCCACCTCTTACTAGAGGGAGCAAACACCACTCCGATCAACCTCTACCAAAGAGGGATACAACAAGTCAAGGAGGGTTTACAACTTGGAGGCTCAATCAACCTCAAACAATCTATTTTTCACAAAACAAAGATCCTAAATAGATTAGGATAGAATGATATAGCTCAAGTGGAAAAACTAGGTGTTTGGAAAACAAAACCTCAAAGAAAACACTTGGGAAAACTCTTTGTAAATGATAGAATTGAAGAACAAAACAAATCTCCCAAATTTCTATTTTCTTTGATTTTCCCAAACCCTAAAACACAAAACCAATTTGGAAGTTTAAAACCAAAAATACTTTTGAAAACTTGTTTTAAACACTGGAGAAACTCTGGAATTTTTCTTATCAAAAAGTCTTATCAAAATCCCCAAAGAGATGGGGTTTATAGAGGCCAAACAGAAAACTAGCCGTTAGGCTGATCTGTCAGCCTGACAGGCTTGCGGTCGACCACCCGGTCGACCGCCAACGGTCATAAATATGACCGTTGGGCAACCCGGTCGACCACCCGGTCGACCGCCCAGATACAGAGAGCAAGGCTCTCTGGTCCGGTCGACCGCCCCATTGCCTGGCCAGACATGCACAGACCTGTGCACGTCGGTCGACCGACCGGTCGACCCTCCCGGTCGACCGCCAAAGCCTGGCAGCCAATTTCTGGGTCAGAAAATCATGTTAAGAAATATTTTAATAAATCTTGTAAAATATATAAAAATCTCCAAAAATAGCTTTAACATTTTGCATTGATATATAAACATGTGATAAAAAATTTCAACTCAAATATCAAGTAATTTGAACTATTTTTCTGTCTTATCATTTTTACCAAAAACCAAAAACTGTATTTTTTCAAACTTGGATTTTTCAATAGGAAATCTGATTTTTCCTAAAACTCATTTAAATACAAAAACATGATACTTTAACACTTTAAAGCATTTTGCATATGGACATAGGTCCAATATACATGAAACATATTCATATCATAGATTTTGTCTTTAAATCCAAAAATATGTTTTGTTAAAAATACCAAAACATAAAACTACATGAATAGGTATGTCAAACTAAGTTTGTATAAGTCATGTAAGCATGTATGTATATAGAGCACATCTAATATACATAAAAAATAAAGTAAACTTGTTTTGATCAATCTACTCATGAAAACCAATTCCAAAACATAAAACTTGTGTGTGTTGTGAACTTGAGCATATCAACTATTCTTATCTTTACAAATGGATCTAAAACACACTAAACTAAACTAGGATACCTAAGTCTTCTTGACGATCTTCTATCTTCAAGTCGACCCGATCCAAACCGTGATCCACGAGCTAGGCTATGTATGAACTTGATGCTCGGGCTCTGGAATCACCATGTGAAGGCTTCAAAACTCATCTTGTTGAAGCAATCACTAACTAATATCTTGCAAAATGATCTGAAACTAAAATCACAAGATTATTAGTAAACATAACTACATGAGTTAATCATCATCAAAACTAGAGTGGAAGGCCTCTGGGCCAACAGACACTAGGGTCAAAAATCACTTCAAGGGCATTAAGGTCCTTTTCAGTTATGTTTGAAAGGACAGCTGTGCATCCTGTTATTCAACAAGATGAAAACAGCCCAAGTGATAGCTTCCCCTGGAAGTTTAAAGAAGAACTCTTCAGTTCTTGGGTTCCCGATTAAAAAGCAAGGGAAATTCAGGGAATTGAATTCCATAAAGACAGCAGAGCTTAATTGATCATTTTTGGGTTCATCCAAAGACAGCCAGATATCAGCTTTAAAAGAGAGACGGCAGTCTCTAAATCAAAAGGGAAAGTTCCCTACCGGCGATTGGTCGTTCGATGACCGGAGGAGGAGAAGGACCCTCCACTGCAGAAATTGCCACTTCTTTTCCCGCTCGTCTCTTGGGCGCCATTGAAGAACTGTGGAAGTTCTTAAACTCTTGAATGAAGAAGAAAGAAGAAGAAGAGTCAAGTGCTCTGGAAAATTCAAAGAGAAATGATGACTTTCTCTCTCAGCCCGACCGGGCTTTTATAGGCCGATGATCGCCTGAAACGACGCCTCAAAAAGAGTACAGGCTGTCATTTCAAATTAATTTGAAACGGCGCCTAAAGCGCCTTCCCGAGAAGCGCTGATTTGGCCCCATTAAGAGCTAACTTCGCCACGAGTTAAAATGCGGACTTCGCACAATACATCAATGACTTCGCCAACAGGATTGCCTTAACTCCGCTGAAGGCATAGGCCGAACTTCACAGATATGCTAGCTTCGCTGGAAGCTCATTCCTGTTTCAGTTGGAATTCTATCTTTAACCTCGCATGAAGTCTAATTCCGCTGTCAATTCAGAATGAAGGCAAAGCAAACATCAGATGAGCAGAAAATGAACTTTCATTGATTTAAAAGAAAAGGTACATTGATACTACATCAAGGTTGTGTTTCATACAACAGAATCATTTGCTCAAGAGGCATACAAGTGGTCCCATCTACTTTCAAGCCAAACCAACTGGACACGAAAGGCCTCCCTCCTACACAAGGCCGTAATCCTTCACATTAGGACAGATTGTGCCACCAGGACAGATTGTGCCACCAGGAAGTTAAACCTTCCATAATTAAAATTGGCAAAGGACTGATCGCCACCAGCAGGTTGGATCTTCTTTGATGAAAATTGGCAATGGGAAGATCCGCGACCTTACAGGTGACGTCCGCTTTCCCGAAGTGGATCATCTCGGATAAGCGACTACCAGCCTCGCCTCAAAGTGGATCATCTCAGATAAGCGACTGCCAACCTCTTCTGGGAACACACATCAGCTGCCCTAGTTGTTCCTCCTGCTTAGGATTTAAAGTTTCAACTGGAAAAGCAAAAGATAACTTTCTGGTCTCTTTCATCAAGTCACAAGATTAGCGAACATAGCTCACTGCGATGCAAACTAAAACAAGTTAGCAGCCAGTCAAGCATTGATTTCAGTTAAAGCAGAGGATAACCTCGCTTGCACAGAGATGATGGGCTAGCTCAGCAAATGCCAAGTCCTAGCCTCGCCTATATGGGTAAGCCAGACTGATCCTGAGGGACGCAGTCTTAGCCCCACCTATATGGCAAGACTGGCTCAACTTTGAAGAGACTAAGTCCCGAGTTCTGCCTGTGTAGCGAACTTAACACGCATACAGTGATCTTTCTTTGATCAAGTCAAAATGACAGCTTCACTGGGAAGCTATGTTGAAATCCTTCTCTGCAGATCAGAGAGCAAGGGAAATTAATCCCTGAAACAGCTGATTAAAGTTAAAGCTAAACTAAGGGAGATGAACTCCCTAAAAGATTTTTGGTGAAGTCTCTGAATGATCAAGACTTACCGGTCCTTGGCCAGGTAATAACCAGAGTGGGTATCCCCACTAGTTCAGAGATCTGAGTATCTCTCTCAACCAAGAGAAGAGAAGAAGAGCAGATCACTTCTCTTCAGAGGACCTCAAGTGTCCTATTTATAGGCCTCATGGCCTGAGCGCTGCCGCCTCGAGCGTGGAAGCACGAGCACATTTAAGGCATTTTGCGCCTTGAGAAAAGGGACAGTTTCCCTTGGAACCATGCAAAGGAAGAAACGCTCTCCCTCATAAATGAGTTTATTATGCCTTGAAGACGCCTTGAAGAAAGGGAATATCCTCCCTCGAAAACGCGCAAGGAAAGAATATCTCCCTCGATTAATGCGAGAGAAGTCATTCTGACCTCGAAAAAGGAGTAATCCTTCTCGTGATTGACCCACAGCAGTTGGCCTCGGGAAAACAACAGATGCTTCAGAGCGAACTTATTCCTGGAAGCCCGGATGCGAAGCTACCCAGACGCGAATCTACATGATTCTTCGGCAAACTTATCCCAAAGCAGGATTAAAAGCAAAGCTGAACTCAACCACCATGGCGACGTTCGTACTTCACATACCACCGATCAAAGCAATTCAAAGTATTTCGAAGTCTGAGCCATTGCAGACTTTCGAAAACTTTGAAGGGGTCTTGTTGACACTTAAAAAAGATAAGATTGGCCTGAATAATGTCTAAACTTGTTGACATTTACAAAAGACAAGTGACAGACAAGCTGACGACCAGTTTTCACCCATCTCCGAGGGATAAGGAAGCAACTTGGACTCCACTGATCCAGCAAGCAGACAGTGAGCCCAGATTGTATCTAAACAGACCTCAGCAGGTCTAAAGATGCTAGCACTTAGCATCACATGAGCCCAAAGGGATAGCCTCGCCTGAGAGGCTAAGATCATCCAACTTCGCCTTGAAGCCATTCAAAGCTCCGTCAAGAAGTTAACTCATAGCTTCGCCTGAATTGCTAAAGCGTAACTCGCAGAGAGAGTCAGCTCCGCCTGAAGCCACATGCAACTGCGCAGAAAGGGTATATGTTAGCTTCGCAACAGATGACATCTAGCTCCGCCAAAGAAGCCTTCCTCTGACTTCGCCAGATATTGCCTCCAGCACCGCTGTGAGTTCAAAGCGGGCAGCGCTGCTGCGGGTCTGATATGGTTAACCTTTGACCAATTAAATCTCCAGATGAGATCAAATCTAATCAGGATTGAGATCAAATCAAATCAAGATCAAATCTGAGATCAAATTTGGCAGTTGATTGCCACAATCTCTTGACTCTTCTAAAGCGAGTAAGAAGATCAGGGAAAATCCTCCAACGATATGGAAAGGATCAAAACAGATCAAGATGGTCAACCGACCTGCCATTTCTAGCTTCGCAGAAGCTGATCCTAGCCTCGCAAGAAGGCTACTTTCCAGATTTAAACAGATTTGATTCAATCTATTTCCATATTTTCAAGGGATAATTATACCCCTGCTCTCCCTATAAATAGCCTACCAGGGGCACAAGGAGGGAGAGGCACCTCCAGAAGTAGAGACCACGCACAGGCTCCAGAGAGACGGCAGACTTCTCGAGAGGACGCACCGTGCACAAACAGAGATCTATTCTCTTGAATTCAGAGACTTTTAGAGAATCACTTCTCTAATCAGGGTGTTGATACCCTAATACCTTCTTCTCAAGGAATCTCCGGAACCAGGCGAGAAGGAATTCCTAATTGAAGACGGTTTTGAGAAGTGGCAAGAGGGTTCTACCAACCTTCTGTTCTCTGATTCCCCGAACCAGGCAAGAAGGGAATCTCATCGCTCGCATCGTCAAAGGGACAAAGTGGTCGCGCGCTGACCAGACTCCTATCGGCACACTTCTCCAGAATCTCTGAGGAGATCTACTTGTAATCTTTTTAAGAATACTTGTAATTTAGCTCCTCAACTCTTTTTATTATAAGTTTTCCCCTTTGCAAATCAATGGAAAAAAAGGTCGCAATGACGTAACCGATTGAGAAGCCACCAAGCTTAAAATTTTATCGTATGATGATAAAGAAATAGTCCTTGCGGGACTGAAAGATGAGACTTGGCTATCTGCTGGTTCAGAGGTCGCAATGACGTAACCGATTGAGAAGCCACCAAGTTCAAAATTTTATCGTGTGATGACAAAGAAATAGTCCTTGCCAGATTAAAAGATGAGACTTGGCTATCTGCCGGTTCAGAGGTCGCAATGACGTAACCGATTGAGAAGCCACCAAGCTCAAAATTTGGATGAGATTTGGAAGGAATTGTCAGAGGTATATTGTTAACGTGACAACCAGAGAAGTCCACTAAAGACTGAGTGGGACTCAGAAACTTGCTGGGGAGCTAGGAAATGAATTCCATAGAAGATCATATGTCAGAGGTGTAATGTTAACGTGACAAAAAGAACTTCGCAGGAATTCGGAAAGCAATTTGTCAGAGGTGTAATATTAACTTGACAAAAAGATATGCATGCTAGAGGTATAATGTTAAACATAGCACGAAAAGATCTTGTTTTCGTTGCAATAATCGAGAGGATCACTGTCATAGGTTTAATGTTAACTTAACAGCGAAATGGATGTCAAAGGTGTAGTGTTAAACATAGCATAACAATGTCTCGTTCTTATTAAGAGAAATGAGGAGATCACTGTCATAGGATGAAAAGGTATCGTTCTTACTGAGAAAAAATGAGGAGATCACTGTCATAGGTTTAATGTTAACTTAACAGTGAAATAGATGCCAGAGGTATAGTGTTAAACATAGCATGAAAAGGTCTCGTTCTTACTGAGAAAAATGAGGAGATCACTGTCATAGGTTTAATGTTAACTTAACAGTGAAATGGATGCCAGAAGTGTAGTGTTAAACATAGCATGAAAAGGTCTCGTTCTTATTGAGAGAAATGAGGAGATTACAGTCATAGGTTTAATGTTTACTTAACAGCGAAATGGATGCTAGAGGTGTAATGTTAAACATAGCATGAAAAAGTCTCGTTCTTATTGAGAGAAACGAGGAGATCACTATCATAAGTTTAATGTTAACTTAATAGCAAACGGATGCCAGAGGTGTAGTGTTAAACATAGCATGAAAAGGTCTCGTTCTTACTGAGAAAAACGAGGAGATCACTGTCATAGGTTTAATGTTAACTTAACAGCAAAATGGATGCCAGAGGTGTAGTGCTAAACATAGCATGAATAGGTCTTGTTCTTATTGAGAGAAATGAGGAGATCACTGTCATAGATTTAATGTTAACTTAACAGCGAAATAGATGCCAGAGGTGTAGTGTTAAACATAGCATGAAAAGGTCTCGTTCTCACAGAGAAAAACGAGGAGATCACTGTCATAGGTTTAATGTTAACTTAACAGCGAATGGATACCAGAGGTGTAGTGTTAAACATAGCATGAAAAGGTCTCGTTCTTATTGAGAGAAACGAGGAGATCACTGTCATAGGTTTAATGTTAATTTAACAGCGAAATGGATTTGCGGTATGAGCAACTTTGGTCGAAAGTGTGGTATTAACCTGACCGAGAGATTCATTTACTGTTAAAGGTGTTTGAACATAGCAATAATTCGAGTGGATTGGTCATCCTTTATATGTGATCTTACCATTCTATGGATGAGAATGGGTAAGTGATTTTGGAGAGGGGATCAAATGAGAGCAGGTCCCTTAGGATTTTTAGCAAATTCTCAGCTGTCAACGGGTTTGATATGCCTTTACCAACTACCGTTTGAGTTGGGCTAGCCATGCTATTCCCCCTCATAATGATGAGTTGTCGAGGACTTATGTTGGGTGTAAAGGCCAACATTTTCCTCTATCCTTAACCGTTAAGGTGTTGGATCATTTGGTTAGTGCATGTGTAACCTTGATTCTTCTTTGAGACAACCAGTGTATGATCTGCTTCCTACTGGTTTATGGTTGTATGATCTCATTTAGAGGAAGAGAGGGGCGCTCCTTCTGCGTACCTTGAATTTGAAGTTCTTGATCAGAGGTGTAATGTTAACTTGATTATGAGAAGGATCCTTAATCATGGATAATACTTCTTTAAGAACTTGCCATTGATCGGCATCATGAATAAATCACCATCTGAAGTCATAAAGCGATATGCTCCGTTTGAATAGACTGTTTCTATTACAAATGGTCCCTCCCATTTGGGCTGAAATTTGCCTTTGGTTTTGTGCGTCATGATCATTGGTCGTCTGACGGCTAAACCAAATCTCCTTTCTGAAAGACTCTTTGTTTGACCTTCTTATTGAAGACTTTTGAGATCCGAGCTTGATATAACTCAATGTACTGCTGAGCTTGTAACCGCTTCTCATCGAGGGCTTCGAGCTTTTAAAGACGCAACCGATCATTGTCGTCTAATGTGATCTTAGTGATCAGAGCGACTCGTAATAACGGCATCTGAATTTCCAATGGTATGACTACTTCACACCCGTATACCAGGAAAAAAGGCGTATTGCCTGTCGGGGTCCGAACTGTGGTTCGATAGGTCCAAAGACATTCGCTAAGCTTCTCATTCCAATCTCGCTTATTTGAGGAGACGAACTTTTTGAGTAACTTAATGATTGTCTTGTTGAATACTTCCGCCAAGCCATTAGCAGCGGGATTATAGGCAGTTGAAGCCACATTCTGAATTCAGAATTTATCACAGAATCGATAGAATACCTGGCTTATGAATGGGGACCGTTATCATGGATGATCCGCCTAGGGACACCAAACTGATGAATGACGTGGTGTTTGATGAAGTTAACCATGTTGGAAGTTTTGACTTCAATCAGTGGTATGGCTTCTGCCCACTTTGAAAAGTAATCGGTTATTGCTAAGATAAATCGGTGACCTTTTATTGAAAAGGGGCTGATTGGCCCTATGACATCGATTCCCCATGCTTCAAATGGCCATGAAGCAACAGTTGGGTGGAGCAACTCTAAAGGCTGTTGTATGAAGTCCGCATGAACTTGGCATGCTTTACACCTTCGTGCATATTGGATAGCATCGGCTATCATAGTTGGCCAATAATATCCAAGCCTATACAATCTGTTTTTAAGTTTTGGACCTAGCTGATGTGCTCCACATATGCCATCGTATGCTTCTTTAAGCACTTCATGTGCCTCTGAATTAGAAAGGCAATGGAGAAGGATACCGTCGTATGAACGACAGTAAAGTGTCTTCAGAGTTGGATCATAGTAAAAATGGAGAGACTTCGTCTGATAGATGCCGCTTCTTTAGGATTTTCTGGTAGCAGACCGTGTAGAGCATAGTTGATGAAATCGCCAATCTCTCAGCACAAGATCCGTCGAGATATTATAAACCTCTCTGGTTCTTAACATATGTTTAGAGCAGACAAGGTGTCGAGTCGCCACTGTAAGCTGATACTCGGTGTTGACTGGCGAGGCTAGCACTGTTGCTAATGCAGCAAGAGCATCCGCCTTAATATTCTGAGATCGAGATACGTGCCCGATGTAAAAGCCATCAAACAGATTAGCCAATTCGATGACTGTGTGATAATAAGACACCAAATCCTCGTGACAGACCTCATATTCGCCTTTAACCTGATTGATAATCAGTTTTGAATCACCGTAAGCTTCAAGGTAGTGTACTCCCATTCCGTGGGCGAGCTGAAGACCAATAAGTAGAGCATTATATTCCGCTACATTGTTGGAGCATGATTCCGTCAGAGAAAATGCTCTAGGAAGGACGTGATTTTGTGAAGAAATAAACACAACCACCACGCCGGCAATGATCCTGTCTTTAGGGCCTATTCGTGATGCTCCATCGAAGAACATCTGCCATACTTCGTCTTCTGAAGTTATATTAGATTCAAAGACTTTATCTGGAATGTCTTCATGAAGTTTTGAGTATTCCGAAACTGGATGAGCAGCCAAGAACTCTGCGAGGGCCTGGCCTTTAACCGCCTTTTGAGGGATAAAGAGCATGTCGTATTGAGACAAAAGAAGCGCTCATTTAGCTAATCTTCAATTCAATGATCCTGGCTTCATCATGAGAAGACGCAAAGGATTCACTCTGGAGATGACATATATGGTTTGGCCGACCAAATAATGTCATGTCTTCTGAACGGCAAAGATAAGAGCTAAGCACTCCTTCTCAATAAGATTATAGCGAGATCCCACCCCTATCAGAGTTCTGCTCAGATAATAAATGGCCTGTTCGTGACCATTGTCGTCTTTTTGAGCAAGCAGGGCACCAAGAGAATGGTCCATAGCTTTCACATAAAGCAAAAATGGTTTCCCTAATGTGGGAGCCACTGAGACTGGAGGTATTGTGACATATCTCTTGATATCCTCATAAGCTTCCTGACAAGCTTGATCCCATACAAAGGAAGCACCTTTTTCATGAGTCGGGTGAACAGTTGACAGCGGCCTGAGAGATTTGCGATGAATCTTCTGATATAAGCCAGTCTGCCTTGCAAGCCTCAAAGCTCTTTGAGATTCCTAGGTGGGTGCATGTTCTGAATGGCTTTGACTTTGTTTGGGTCAAGATGAATTCCTTTTGATGTAACAATAAACCCAAGGAATTTGCCACTCGAAACTCCCAAGAAGGATTTTGTCGGATTCATTTTTAGTTGATGAGCCCGCATTATATCGAACATCGTTCTCAAGTCACGAAGATGGTCATTCTTATTGCGGCTTTTGACAGTAATGTTGTCGACATAGCATTCTACCATTTTTCAGAGATGATCGCGGAAGATTGTATTCATTGCCCGCTGATAGGTTGCTCCGGCGTTCTTTAGCCCGAAGGGCATCACAGTGTAACAGTATACCCCCAAGGGTGTTCGAAACGAACTATGCTTCTCATCGTCAGGATACATCTTAATCTGATTGTACCCTGAAAAGCCATCCATGAAAGACATTCTTTCGAATCTACAGGTATTGTCAATCATGACATCGGTGATGGGCAGTGGGAATTTGTCTTTAGGACAAGCTGTATTGAGATCATGGTAGTTGATGCAGATCCGTATTTTCCTATTCTTCTTGAGGACGGGAACAATATTAGCAACCCAATCTGGATGTTGTTCCTCCCGTATGAAGCCACATGCAATGAGCTTATGAACTTCGACTTCAATAGCCTCCATAATGTTCGGGCGAAACCGACGTTGAGTTGCTTGACTGGCTTAGCGTCAGGTTTGATATTTAGACGATGCGTGGCTACTTGTGAATCAAGTCTGAGCATGTCTTCGTAGTTCCATGCGAAGACGTGTATATACTCCTTTACGAGTATTATTAATTCTTCTTTTTCCATAAGTGATAAGCTCTCACTTATAAAGATGGGTATAGGGTGATCTTGGCTATCCAAGTTGATCTGCGTCACCTTGTCTTCAGTAGGTGGTTCGAGCAATTCGAATTGCTTTTCCCATTGGAGATCCAATTATTGAACCCATGATTTCTCATCAGTAGCTTCCGTTGGCTTAATTGACTGCTCGAAGTCATATTAACGGTGAGATTCTCGAACATCATTCCCACATTGACATCTGAGTCCTACTCGGAGGAAGAGGCAAAATGTGATGGAATCAGTTTGCCATCCCTGAATTGAACCGTTGCTGGCGGTGTGGGTGCAACGTATCCCAACCTCCTGCGTGTGTTATCATAGTAATTTGCAGGTTTTCCTTTTGGCACAAAGTTACGCAGCAAACTACGCCTTCCTTTTCTGAAATTCAGGCCCTCTCCATGTTTTAGGTTGTACCCCCATTTTCTTCATCATATGGTGCGCTGGTCGCGCATAGTGAAAAAATTGTGGGGTATCTGAGTCAAAACTTGAATATATGGCTGTGGACCCTCGTGGTTGGGCTTTACCGAATATTATGGGTAACTAACCTTCTTTGGATGGAGGGATCACTAAAAAGGCCACTTCCACAAATTGCATGGGTGTGCCGGAGGCACTTGGTCTAGGTAAAGGCATGTGCAGAGAGCTATCCATAATGGATTCAAACAATCCAACACTCACAGGATAATCAAAGGAAATATTATCATTAATTACCCATTCGCCCTCATCTTCAGAAGGAGCTACATTGGGGATTATTAAGACATGCTATAATTGGTTCACCAATCAAAATGGCTGGTATGTCTACTTCAGATTCTGAATCCGCCTCATTGCCACTATCATCATCGTCCGGCAATGATTCTTTCGATGTTTCACCGGTCTCTTGATACAGGAGAGCGTCAGTAAAGTAATTTTTCACTCCTTTGAATAGTTGCTTTTCAGCGAAGACAGTTCATACTGTTGCATCATCTTCAACATATTTGAAGCACTAGTGCAGAGTGGAGGGAACGATCCAGTTGGCGTGAATCCACGGTCGTCCTAGTAGCAAGTTGTATGACGTGTCAACGTCAATGACAAAGCACGTCACTTCTGACTTCAGGTTCCCGATTCGACAACGGAGTCGAATTTTCCCAAGTGGATGACTACTCCTGGCATTAAAATCGTATATTATTGTAGTGGTTGCGGACAACCTATATAGTGGTATACCGAGGAAGTAGAGGAGCCTTTTGGGGATGATGCTGAATGCAGACCCCGGATCAACCTGTACCCTTTCAATGCATGTTGAACCGATGTATCCAGTGTAGTACAAAGGTCGATCGTGCTTGTTATCCCTGAGAAGCATATCTTCCGCTGTAAAGGTAATAACAGGTACCTTTGATTGTATATGATGACATTCAGGGTAAGAAGACTGAGCGTCATCGTTAGGGATTTATGGCATATATGTCAGGAATGCTTCTGAATTAGCCAGTGCATCTCTGAGTGCTTCTCTTGTCTCTTTTGAGAGATGAAGGAGCTCGTGTATGGTAATACGAGCCGGGATATTAGCCAGCTAGGCCAATATGTCAAAACGAAAGGGCATGTCAAGCCCTAGGCTTGAAGGCTTCTTCAGGATATGGTCGAACTGGACTTCCTTTGGCTTCTCCTTTCCCTTGGTTAGACTGAAGCAGGTGCTGATATTTGTACTGACGTCGTCTGTTGTTGTGTCTCGTTAGTAGCTTTCTCATACTATTTTAAGTATAATTTTTCAGATCGAGTACCTGTTGGCTGGGGTACATCAGCCTGTGTCGTGCAAGCGTGCTTTTCCCCTTCAGAATCGCTGAGAGAAGCTGATGTAAGATTGTCATCATCTGGCAGGATGGAGATGACATTGCAAGATTTGCCCTTCGACTTGGACTTCTTTGAATCCCATTGTTCGTCTCCGACAAGGTCTGGGTGTATCCACATGATTTCCTCTGTCTCCAGTGTCAAGGGAACAAGACCCTTATTATATCTTGAGTTTTAGCTAGAGGATGCTTGACTTCCAGCCGTGGGGCAGGGATTGGATAAGTCCCGTCAGGAACTGTGACCTTTGGGGTTTTTCTGAACTCGAGGGTCACCATGTTTGTAGTGACTTTCTTTTGCTCTGACTTCAGTGTCAGGACTCCGACGTCAACTAGAGCTTGAATTTTTTCCTTGAGGACAAAGCACCTGTCGGTAGGATGGTGAATCATCCTATGAAAGAGACAGTATTTGGGATCGTTCATGCATCCTATCTCGTTAGGACGTCAAGCATCTGGCAGCTTCAATTTATTCCCTTTGTGGAGTAAATGGAATATTGTGACCACCTGATCGTCTTTGAAGGAGTACTGTTTAGGAGGAAACTTAGACTCCTGATTATTGAAGCCGCTCTTCTGGGCTTTCGACTAAACATCTCCTGACAATTCTACGGACATAGTCTCTTTACCTTTGGCTTAAGAAGACTATGTCATATCGCCACATCCATTATTATTCATACCCCATTCGCTTTTAGGGGTGGATGGTTCAAACTTTTTAGCCGACTTTTCGGCTATCTCATCTTGCTCAACCAGTTCTTTCCAGGTATGGGTTTTGACAGCCCCCATGCAAACCTCTACTTGGTCTAAGAAGTTATGCCTGGACGTCTGTAAGAGTATGGGTAGTGGCATCCCTGCTGGGCACATCAAAGACAAGTTTCTGAACCGCTCAATGTAGTCACGGACAGATTGGCCCTTCTTCTGTACGGTAGAGAGGAATTTTTTCATGGTTACCTCAGTATCGTCCTCATAGAAATGAGAAAGGAATCGGGTCTCTAGGTTGATCCAGGAATTGATGGAGCCCGGAGGGAGACTTCAGAACCAGTCAAATGCTACCCCCTTTAAGGTGCCAATGAACAGCCTAGCCATAATAGCATCATTGTCTATAACATTACCGGTTTGAGACCGAAAATAGTAGATATGCTGGTTTGGCGAGCTCTTACCATCGTACATATGTAACGTTGGTGGTTTGAACTTTGGTGGGTATGGTACCGAATTCCACTCCAGCGGGTAAGACGGACTGCCCCTACTTTCTTTAATTTATCCCTCTGAGTTAGGGATGCGATTTGAGCTTAGATGCCTTTAAGGACTTCAGCGTCCAAAGAAGAACCCTCCTTCGACTTCTCCGTCCTTGGCTATTCATTGCTAAGATGTTCTTCCTCATCATAGTTACTCCCGGTATCATTATTATTTCGGTTATTGAGGAGTTGAGTGAGCATCTGTTGAATGTTGTCCAAAGCTTCTTGCTGGATCTTGAAAGTTTGCTCCTGAGCTTTCAAGCGTCGACGAAGGTCATCATTACCGTTATTAGCCATATTCACTGATACTCTGACTTTTCGCACTGAGCTGACCGTCGCCGAAGAGGCATACCCACTGTCTTCGTCCTCTTCATCAGACCATTGGACTAATCCTTTCATTGGTTCTGGTGAGATTACTACAGTTGAGGAAAATGGCTGTTCGTAACTATAGGGTATTGCAACCCTAGATCTGGTATTTCGGAAGACACCTTCTTCATGTACCAAGACTTTGCCCAAGCCTGGGCTATAATCCGGATCTGGGGAACTGTAGAGAGTGTCGTGGGACGCTCGTCTGCCCCTACACAGCTCTCGTCCTCTTTCGATCATGATAACGGATGCAGAGGGTAGATCTCGCGATACGCTCCTTTTACGATGTTTCACCGGAGCTTGCACCGACAGTCGATCAAAAACTGATCGTCGGCCTAGAGGAGTGGTGAGGATCCTAACCGGCAATGGACTGAGTGGACTGTCACCAACTGACATCCCACTTGTTGACAATAGGAGGGAGAAGTTTGGAAAGATTTTGACTTCCGTTTGCTTGTCAACAATTCCCGCAAGTCAGACCCAGTTGGGCCTAGACGATCCAACACAGAGGCTCTGTTGGATTGCACATAGAATGATATCCTGTTCTTTTCATCACCGCAGAGGTAATTAGCACTAAATAGTGCTTTAGCCCTAACTTCATGGCTAAGAACCTTGGGAATGTCCTTGGGTGCTGAAGCTGCATAAGCACCACTGTCAACACTTAGGGATGATCCCTTAGCTCCGCTACGAAGGGCGAGCTTAGCGCTTGATGAACTTGGGAGAAAAGCACGCTGTGATGCTTTATCCGCTATGTTGCTGCGAAGGTGATTAGCCTTGGATAGTGCTTTGGCTCTAACTTTGCGGCTAAAAGCTTTGAAAATGCCCTTGGGCACTGAAGCTGCATAAGCACCGCTATCAGTACTTAGGGACAATCCCTTAGCTTCGCTGCAAAGAGCTAGCTTAGTACTTGAAGAACTGGGGAACGAAGCACGCTGTGGAGCTTTGGTTCCAGCTTCGCGGCTGTGAACATCATGCGTACCCTGAGGTACTGTGCTCGGCACACCATCGGTAGCTTCGCTCATGAGAACGAGGCTGGCGCTAGGAGTTACTGCTCCTGAATTAGGCGAAGGCATGGTCACCGTTGTGACTTCGCGGCTAGCAGTCTTGTCAAAACAGGTAGGCATCTTGCCTTTTTCTTCGCGAGAGAGACAAATTTGTGGCGTAGTTATGCCAGAGGCTTCATACAGAGCCTTCTGCTTTGGCCTCCACACTTGCTTTGAAAGAGGAGACTTAGGTTCGCAAGGAACCTGACTAGCCACACGCGAGGCTGGGGGTGTTGGAAGGATTCTGCTTCTGGTTTCTGCTCTGAAACCTTGGCCATGGAGACCTTTCTATGCTTCCATGCATGGAGCATTGGGCCACCCCAGAGAGGAGTTCTTCGAATTTTCCTTGGTCAAAGTGAAAGACTAGGTTTTCGAAGGTGACAGTTTGAAGATTCTGATCTTTGTATTGCGGGCCTGCTTCCTTGTTGCGCCGAGGCCACGGTAGGCTCGCAGAGAGCCTCGTCTGTCTCCACAGAGACTTGCTTCGAAGATTTAGCCAGAGGGGCTCTGGTGGCCACACCAGCTTCCTTGAATTCAGAGATAGACCCGAAGGTCTGTCCGTCGCATTGCGACACTTGATTCTCAACAGTGGAGAAATCAGTCCCCAGCAGAGTCGCCATCTTGTTTTCCATTGATTTAGCAAAGGGGAAAACTTACAAAAAAAATGTCGAGGAGCTAAATTACAAGTATTCTAAAAAGATTACAAGTAGATCTCCTCTGAGATTCTGGAGAAGTATGCCGATAGGAGTCGGGTCAGCGCGCGACCACTTTGTCCCTTTGACGATGCAATCGATGAGATTCCCTTCTCGCTTGGTTTGGGGAATCGGAGAACAGAAGGTTGGTAGAACCCTCTTGTTACTTCTCAAACTGTCTCCACTTGGGAATTCCTTCTCGCCTGGTTCCAGAGATTCCTTGAGAGGAAGATCTTAAGGTATCAGCACCCTTATTAGAGAAGCAATTCTCTGAATTCTCTGAATTCTTGAAAACAAGAGAATAGATCTCTATTTAGCCGCCTCTCTCTGTGCGTCTCTTTTGCCTGTGCGCGTCCTCTCTCTTCTTGTGCCTCTGGTGGGCTATTTATAGGGAGAGCAGGGGTATAATTGTCCCTTGAAAATCTGAAAACAGATTGAGTCAATCTGTTTAAATCTGAAAAGTAGCCTTACTGCGAGGCTAAAATCAGCTTCTGTGAAGCTAGGAATAGCAGGTAGCGTCGATCTCCTGATCTGTTTTGATCCTTTCTAAATAATTGAAAGATCTCATATGATCCTCTTACTTGTTTTAGGAGAGTCAAGAGATTATGGCAAACAACTGCCAAATTTAATCTCAGATTTGATCTTGATTAGATTTGATTTGATCTCATCTGGAGATTTAATTGGTCAAAGGTTGACCATGAAAGACCCGCAGCGGAGCTACCGTGTCGAGCTCGCAGCGGAGCTGGAAGAAGCATCTGGCGAAGTCAGAAGAAGCTCTTCAGCGGAGCTAGATAACATATGTGGCGAAGCTACCGAACATTCTTCTGCGCGGTTGCGTGTGGCTTCGAGCAAAGTTAACTCTTTGCGGAGTTAACTGAGCACTTCAGGCGAAACTGTGAGTTAGCTCACTAATAGAGCTTTGAATAGCTTCAAGGCAAAGTTGAATAAACTTAGCCTCTCAGGTGAGGCTATCCCCTTGGGCTCATGTGATGCTAAGCATTCAACTAACCTAGCATCTTAGACCTGCTTAGGTCTCTTCAAAGACAATCTGGGCTCACTGTCTGCTTCATTGGATCAGTAGAGTCCAAATTGCTACTTTGTCCCTCAGAGATGGGTACAGAACTGGTCGTCAGCTTGTCTGTTACTTGTCTTTTATAAATGTCAACAAGTTTAGGCATTGTTCAGGCCAGTCAGGAATCTTGTCTTTTTTAGAGTGTCAACAATGACACTCTACAAGAAGACTTCGGTACATAGTTTAGTTTTTATTTTAGATCCATTGTAAAGTTAGATAGTGTGATATGCTCAAGTTCACAACACACACACTTGTTTAAAGTTTCATGTTTTGGTTTTCGATTTTTGGTTTAACCGATTTTGGTTTTCATGAATAGATTGAATCAATACAAGTTTACATGGTTTAATGTATATTAGATTTATTTTATATACATGTATGCTTCAACTATTTAAACAAACTTAGTTTGATAGTCTATTTCATGAGTTTGGAGTTTTGGTATTTTAACAAAACTTATTTTTGATTTATAGTCAAAAATATTGATATATATATCTTTCATGTATATTGGATTCTATCCATATACAACATGCTTCAAGTTGTTTAAGTATCATGTTTTTGTATTTGGATGAGTTTTGGACAAACCAATTTTTCATCTCAAAATTCAAGTTTTGAAAAATACGGAATTTAGTTTTCGGCAAAATTTCCATAACACAAAAAGAGTTCAAAATGTTTGTAACTTGGTTTGATTTTTATTTAAACAAGTTTATATTTCAAAGATCATGCAAGAACTTATTTTTGTGAATTTTTAGAGATTTTATGGGATTTAATAGGATAATAAAAACCTTAGTTTTCTAATCCCTAATTCTGTCTGCCAGGCTTTGGCGGTCGACCAACCGGTCGACCGACCGGTCGACCGTCGACTGGAACGGTCAACCGGACATGCACACAAACGTGCACAAGGCCATATCAGTTGGCCGGTTTACCGAGCGGGCGACCGACTGAAGGTAACCCACTCTCGGATTGCCCTGGTCGACCGGCCAGAGAGTCGTTGCTCTCTGGTTCAGGTCCCAGTCGACCGGCGGTCGACCGGAAGGCTCAACGGTAAAAAATTTGACCGTTGGCCGGTCGACCGGCCGGTCGATCGAAAGGCAATTCTGGGCGTTGTCAGCTGCCAACGGGCAGATTCCAAGTGGGGGCTATTTATACCCCATTTGAAGTTGGTTTTCGTTAAACTTCCAAGAGCAAAATTTCTCCTATTCTCTAGTGTTTTAAAAGCAAGTTTTCAAAAGAGTTTATTGGTTTTAAAGATCATTCTTTATTTGTTTTCAAGAGTTGAAAAAATTAATGAAAAATATAGATTTGGGATATTTGCTTTGTTCTTCATTTCTATCAAATACTAAGTTATTTTCCCAAGTATTTTTCCTTGTGATTTATTTTTCAACATCTTGATTTCTCACACTTGAGCCATATCATTTTATCCTATCTATAGGATCTTTATTTTGTGAGAAAATTAGTTTGTGGTTGTGGAAACCACCAAGTTGTAAACCCTCCTTGATTTGTATTATCCCTCTAGTGAGAGGTGATTGTGGGTATCCCTCTAGTGAGAGGTTGATAGTGGAGGTTGTGTTGGTATCCCTCTTAGTGAAGAGGTGGATTGTGTTGTTAGTGACTTTGCACCTATCCCTCATTTGTGAGGTTAATTTGTGTGGCTTTATGCCTAGCCTCTAAGTGTAGAGGTTGTGTTGTAATTGAGAGAGGAGTTGTGTACTCCCGGTTGTATTGCCCTAAATTCTCAGTGGAGGTTCCCTGTGTGGGAGTCCTATGTATACAAGTTAGTGGATTGAAAATTCTTCTGTGTGAAGGCGGGGACGTAGAGCTGTGTGCTCGAACCTCGAAACAAATCTCGATGTTTGCGTTTGATCCATTAACTCTAACTCTCTCTCTCTCTCTCTCTCTCTTTTACTTTGAGCATTGCATCATATTGCCATATCATTTATATGCTTGTGTTGTTTGTGTGTGCCTCACTTGTGTTTAACCATGAGAGTTTCATATAGTACCTCAACTCTTATTCAGAGGAATCAAGAGAAGTTAGTCCAGAGCCCTTCACCGGGAATTCGGCTACACTCGTTGTTTACACTAAGTGTGTTGCAATTTTAGTTTTTAATTTTCGCATTTTGTTCATTAGATTAGCCGTACACCTATTCACCCCCCTCTAGGTGTACTTTCACCAAACCCATAAGGGTCGCCCTTCCAAGCATACCTCCCTGGATTTTCCCTGCTAAGTCTCCCCTAATAACCCCGGCTTGATTAATTTTATTAATCAATGCAAATGTAAAATAGTGTGCTACTCAATGCTACAGGATCATGAATCAGTACCAAGAATATCAGTGAGAGATAGTGAATATAATGTGTATCAAGATCATGTGACAATATAAACAATGACAATATCAAATGACAAATACATAGTTGTGCAAGTGAACCAGATACATGCAAAGTGGTGCAAGTGATGTCAGTGACATGTCATCCGAATGTTATAATAAGTCGGTCTTGATCTATGTCTATAATCCAATAAGCATCCTCGAATAATTCCTTTAACTTTAAAAGTTGATTTCCTCGATTAATTTTCAGTAATATCAGGATCACAATATCAAGCAATATATAATCTTTAACTATCAATCTTGCTTTAATATTATCCAGTTATCTTCAAGATTCAGATCACAGTATTTGTCGTGATCAGTTAGATTACATGTCAATAAATCAGTCTATCACATACAAGCAATCATGTCAATTTTAGTTGGATGTATGCATGTACAGGAATGAGATACAAACACGAAACATAAGGTAATGATTACAAGACAGAATGAGGGATAATATTAAGAAATACAATATTAATAATATAATTGGATTCAAAATGGGCTAATCATGTAAACATGATTACATAATGATATAAAAGATCAAGAACATAATATCTAGAAATTATAATTAAGAGACAAAGTTAAAATCGGCAAGAAAGTCAAAGAGGAGAAAATCGTGTACACTTGCCTGATGTCGTTAGAATCTGAATTCCCGTAACTGCAACCAGCTCTTGGTACAATTCGCAACCTAAATATTGCGTGAATTAATTAGAGACTTGACATGTTCTTATTCAACAATAAGTTAAATAATAAAGTAATTTTTACTATTTATTATAATTTTGGTTGGTTAATATTTTCATATAATTCAATTTCTGAATTTATAGCAACTATTTAAAAATATATTTTCATGATAAAATATCTGCATAAAATAACAAATTGATGTATAATGTTGACATATTATTGAATTATGAATTTTATATTTTTTGTGTGCTTTAGAAATTTATTGGTTATTTTAAATAAAATATCATTGAATAGTAATTACAAAAATATTTAATTTCATGTTATTCTAAGTAATATTACATAAAAATAATTTTACAGACTTTCAAATTTAGTTTGTGATTTTCTTTGAATTTCTAGAATTTTTCGTGAATTTTTTGAAATTTTCTAAATTAAAATAAACCTAAAAATCAATAAAAATAAATAAAAAGCTTAACGGGTCTGTTGCTACAGTAATGAGTTTGGGTTTGGTTTGCTACAGTAAATGCTACAATTATTTTTCTACTTATTTTATTTTATTTATTCCTTTTCTTTTTCTTTTCCTTTTTCTTTTTCCTTTCTTTCTTTTTGCCTTTTTCTTTTTTTTATATATTGGGTCGGGTTTGGGTCTGTAAAATAGACCCGGATTGGGTCTGTGCTGGGCACAGACCCAGTCGGGTATGGCTGAGCCTGACCAGGCCAGGCTGGGTCTGGCTAGGCTCGACCAGACCCAGGTTGGGTCTGGTCTAGCCCGACCTAGCCAGGCGGGGCCTGGTCTGGCCTGACCAGACTTGGGTCTGGTCTGGCTCAAGCCAGACCTGGCCTGGTCCGCACTGTGCTGTGCACAGTGCAACACAATCCAGTCTTTTATTTATTTATTTTTTGATTGCAAATAAATTTCTAAAAATAAATAAAAATCATGATAATTTGAAGGCATATCCTAGGTGTTCTACAAAATTTTATTGTGATTTTAGCATGTGTTTTACATGGTGAAATTAACGCTAACCTGTACTGCATACTACGTATTTGGTGAAATGTCACAATGAACCAAATTCTACAAAAATGCAAAATAAATACTGGAACGCTTCCCTTTAGTCTGAATCTTCCTCCCCTCATCCAGCATTTCAGAATCTCGCCAAGTTTGAAAGAGGAAGAGATATTGTAGTGGAAGAAAGAAAGAGAAGTTTAGGTTTTGTAAGTGACTTGAGATAGTGAGATGTCCCTTTTATAAGCACCACACACACCCCTAAGCCCCCTAAGAGTTAGGCTACGTGAGAGGAGTAGTGGGTTAAGTTTAGGTGAGTGGGAATGAGGGGGAGAAAGTGTAGGAGAAGTTAGAGAGAGCGGGGGGAAGTTGGAGAAGATGGGGGGAGTAGAAGGGAGGTTTAAATAATTAGACATGTTCTTTTAAACCACACGCCAATGTGGCAAAGCGGTCTGGGTGATAGGATATAGGGGCTGTGGCCTTGGGTTCGAATCTGATAAGAAACAATCAACAAAGTTTGATTTTTGTTGTATTGTACGGAAGAATAAAAGCTAAGGGAAAAACGTTCAAATAGGATGGCTATCCTTGCAATAGCAAAATTAAAAGTGGTCAGGTGGTTAGTGCATCAAACCTATATTGCATTGAGCTGGGCTTGAAACCTGCTAAGCATGTGGGTTTTCTAATTTTTATTTTATTTTATTTTTATTTCATTTTTTCCCCTTTTTGAATAAATATTTAAACATTATTTTATTGGATTAAACTCGATTAACTCAGGAAAATCCTCAAAAATTCTCAAAAATAGAAGATGTCATCCTAAACATTGTTGTGAAGTCAGATCTCCAAAATTCGTCTTATTATTAATTAATAATCTCGGAGTCGGTTCGTGACATCGATTGACCCCAAATTGAGATTCTTCTCCAATAATTTCTAAAAAAATTTCAAAGTTCTAGAAAAATTATAATTAATGGGAAATAACATCTTGAGCTAAAATGACCTCAATCCAACTATTAGGATGATTAAATTAGTATCAGATACCAGTATTGACATACGTATATTAGGAACTGAGGGTTAAAATCCTACCCACCTTATAAAAAGAATTTCGTCCTCGAAATTCAGCCAGGCATCAACATATGAATCGAAGCTGCATCTGCATGAGTTAGGATTGTTTCAGATCCATAGTTGTGTCAATATGATAACCCAATACCAAGTCAACCAGGAGTCAAGATCCAACATATTCATCATCATAAGTCCAAGGATTAAATTGACTTTCCAGGGTTCATAATCGATCATATAACTTTAGTCTCCCGATTCACTATAGTCATGTCATCTGATAAGATTACTCCAACCATTTATAGATCAAATCCTTAAGGTCTATCAGTAATCAACTCCACTGATTTTCACCATGATCATATCAAACAAGAATTCAGATACTTCAATTACGTTACCTTTCTTGTAACATCACTCCAAATTTAGATTATCTCTGAGATCGTCACATATTGCTTAAATAATAATTGCCTCTGGTTTTTATTTCTTAAAAATCATTAAGATCTCAAATAATCTCAAATCCTCGAGTACATGTTTTATATTCAAAGTACCACAATAACCCAATTATTGGATCAGACTGTTACTATTGAAAGATCATCAGTTCAAGTAGCAGTCACTAATGAAAATTTTCAAGATCAAATATCAATAATCAGTAACTAAAGTCCTTGAAAAATGTGCGCAATGATATCAATTAGTTCTTGTCTCAATCCCTCAATATATCTTTCAAATTGATTCTTATAATCTTGCTGTAATATTCACGCTTCAGATCCTAAAAGTTGAGTTTAAAATTCATGATCTCCATAAAGATCCAGATATATATCTTCTCCTTTCATCTATGATTCCTCAATCAAAACATCATAGGATTCTCAAATTATCAAGACATTCCAATTATAATGTTTTAATAGTCATAGGATTAACTCAACAACCTCAAACTATGATAGATATTCTTAAAATATTACTTAGATCTGAAAACTTTAAGATTCTAATCCTCAGAAACTAAATCCAAGCAATCTGATCCAAGGTATAGTCATATTTTGCCCAAGGCGATGATTTGTTTATTGAGCTGATTATCACTCCAAGATCCAAATCCTAAATTCAATATGTATGGATGTGATCTGATCATTATTTAATCCAGGCATGATTATTATCTGAAGTCTACCCTCTCACTATGATTCCTTTATAGACATGTATCTCAAAAAGTTTCAGATCTAAAATTTCTCATAAAATTAACTGCCAGATAATTCGACAAAGATCCTCTCAATTATTCTTCTTCGTCCAAATAATCAAGTCAAGTCATCAATATATCTATCTCAATTTAAACCAAGAATAGTCTAACCAGACATGATCAAGCGGGATAGACTAGGTATGAAGACTACATAGATGGAAAAGTCACGTCAGAGTGACGGTTCAAGGATTTCCAGGGATCGATTGAACAAGTGTGGAGTCAGAGAAAGGAGTCAATGACTGTTTACTCAGATAATTTCGTGGATAATTATCTTATATGTGGCCTGATTACATATATGGCATATAACCAACCTGGCTCTGATACCAACAAAACCATATCATGCCCCGCTTCCAAAAATATGGAATACGAGTACGTGACAATGGCCAGCAGATACTCATGAAGAGTGAAATCTCTTCCATGAGTACCTTAGGCTGTCAATAATAAGCAGGATAGGATAGCACACATATATGCATATACAATCAAACGCAGGGATAAAATCACATATATGAAAAACTGAATCATAAAAAATATCATCCACTATATCTGAATAAGACAAGTCAAGAAAGAAAACTGAACTTACCGGAGGATAGCTGAACCAGAATATGATCTACGAACAACTCTCTATACCGGCTTCCTGATCTAAATACTAAAAAATGATATAAAGGTTCGTCAGAAGCGGACTAGTAAGAGTACACGAAGAAAAGAATGATTAAAGAGAGAATATGAAAATGTAATAACAATAAGAAGGACATAAGCATAATATGTTTGGTAGTATCGAGAACTGAAGGTAATAACAATAACAGGAATGATCGAGAAGATAGATTATGTACAATAAGATCGTGCATGCATGGTGTGACATAAATATAATGAACACGAGACGTCCTGGACATGTAACTATCGTATCACATAGTCACAAGCTCACAAGAACTTGAGATCACAAGATAAAAATAACATGGTATGTCCAAGAATGTCATGTAGTCAAGATAATGCATGTCACATGAGCCTCAAGTATCAGTATCTTGAAAATACATATCAGGTACTAGATCACTGAAGACAATGAAGGATATGATGCAAGTGCATATGTCTAGCATATTTATTACTCTAACTAATGCAACCATCCTGTGCCCCATCCCACAGGACAACTGCATATCATACCAGTGATGCGTTTGTGGATCTTGATAGCAGGGAAAAATAGTTCATTGTACTCAGGTAATGTAACATGTAATAACAGGAGCGCGCATAAATAACAAGATCACGTGAGGCATCCAAACCCATAAGGGTCGCCCTTCCAAGCACACCTCCCTGGATTTTTCCTGCTACAGTCTTCCCCAAGAACCCTGGCTTGATTAATTTTATTAATCAATACAAATGTAAAATAGTGTGTTACTCAGTGCTACAGGATCATGAATCAGTGCCAAAAATATCAGTGAGAGATAGTGAATATAATGTGTATCAAGATCACGCGACAATGTAAACAATGACAATATCAAATGACAAATACATAGTTGCGCAAGTGAACCAGATACATGCAAAGTGGTGCAAGTGATGTCAGTGACATGTCATCCGAAGGTTATAATAAGTCGGTGTTGATCATATGTCTATAATCCAATAAGCATCCTTGAATAATTCCTTTAACTATAAAAGTTGATTTCCTCGATTAATTTTCAGTAATATCAGGATCACAATATCAAGCAATATATAATCTTTAACTATCAATTTTGCTTCAATATTATCCAGTTATCTTCAAGATTCAGATCACACTATTTGTCATGATCAGTTAGATTACATGTCAATAAATCAGTCTATCACATACAAACAATCATGCCAATTTTAGTTAGATGTATGCATGTACAGGAATGAGATACAAACACGATACATAAGGTAATGATCATAAGACAGAATGAGGGATAATATCAAGAAATACAAGATTAATAATATAATTGGATTCAAGAATGGGCTAATCATGTAAACGTGATTACATAATGATATAAAAAATCAAGGACATAATATCTAGAAATTATAGTTAAGAGACAAAGTTAAAATCGACACGAAAGTCAAAAAAGAGGAGAGAATCGTGTACACTTGCCTGATGTCGTTGGAATCTGAATTCCCGTAACTGCAACCAGTTTTTGGTACAATTCGCAGCCTAAATATTGCATGAATTAATTAGGAACTTAACATGTTCTTATTCAGCGATAAGTTAAATAAAAAAGTAATTTTTACTATTTATTATAATTTTGGTTGTTACTATTTTCATATAATTCAATTTCTGAATTTATAGCAACTATTTAAAAATATATTTTCATGATAAAATATATGCATAAAATAACAAATTGATGTATAATGTTTACATATTACTGAATTATGAATTTTATATTTTTTGTGCTATTTAGAAATTTATTAGTCATTTTTAAATAAAAAATCATTGAATAGTAATTACAAAAATATTTAATTTCATGTTATTCTAAGTAATATTACATCAAAATAATTTTACAGAGTTTCAAATTTAGTTTGTAATTTCTGTGAATTTTTTGGAATTTTCTGAATTAAAATAAATCTAAAAATCAATAAAAATAAATAAAAAGCTTAACGTGTCTATTGCTATAGTAACGGGTCTGTTGCTATAGTAATGAGTTTGGGTCTGGTTTGCTACAATAAATGCTAATTATTTTTCTACTTATTTTTATTTTATTTATTCCTTTTCTTTTTCCTTTCCTTTTTCTTTTTCCTTTCTTTCTTTTTCCATTTTTCTTTTTTCTTTTATATATTGGGTCGGGTTCGGGTCTGTAAAACAGACCCGAACCGGGTCTGTATCCACGACCCGGGCACAGACCCAATCGGGTCTGGCCGAGCCCGACCAAGCCAGGCTGGGCCTGGCCTGGCTCGACCAGACCTAGGTTGGGTCTGGCCTGGCCTGACCTGGCCAGGCTGGGCCTGGTCTGGCCTGACCAGACTCGGGTCTGGTCTGGCTCAGGCCAGACCTGGCCTGGTCCGCACTGTGCTGTGCACAGTGTGGTGCACAGCACAGTCCAGTCTTTTTTATTATTTTTTTCGATTGCAAATAAATTTCTAAAAATAAATTAAAAATCATGATAATTAGAAGGCATATCCTAAGTTTTCTACAAAATTTTATTGTGATTTTAGCATGTGTTTTACATGGTGAAATTAACGCTAACTTGTAACGCATACTACATGTTCGGTGAAATTTCACAACGAACTAAATTCTATAAAAATGCAAAATAAATACCTGAAACGCTTCCCTTCAGTCTGAATCTTCCTCCCCTCATCCAGCACTTCAGAATCTCACCAAGTTTGAAAGAGGAAGAGATTTTATAGTGGAAGAAAGAAAGAAAAGTTTAGGTTTTGCAAATGACTTGCGATAGTGAGATGTCCCTTTTATAGGCACCACACACCCCCCTAAGCCCCCCTGAGAGTTAGGCTACGTGAGAGGAGTAGTGGGTTCAGTTTGGGTGAGTGGGAATGAGGGAGAGAAAGTGTTAGAGAAGTTAGAGAGAGTGGGGGAAGTTGGAGAAGATGGGGGGAGTAGAAGGGATGTTTAAATAATTAGACATGGGCTTTTAAACCACAACCAATGTGCTAAAGCAGTCTGGGCATTAGGATATGGGGGCTGTGGCCTTGGGTTCGAATCTGACAAGAAACAATCAATGAAGTTTAGTTTTTGTTGTATTGTACGGAAGAATAAAAGGTAAGGGAAAAACGTTCAAATAGGATGGCTATCCTTGCAATAGCAAAACCTAAAGTGGTCGGGTGGTTAGTACATCAAACCTATATTGCATTGGGCTGCGTTTAAAACTTGCTACGTAGCGGATTTTCTAATTTTTATTTTATTTTTTTCATTTTTCCTCTTTTTGAATAAATATTTAAGCATTATTTTATTGGATTAAACTCTATTAATTCAGGAAAATCCTCAAAAATTCTCAAAAATAGAAGATGTCATTCTGAACATTATTATAAAGTCAGATCTTCAAAATTCATCTCTTATTATTAATAAAAAATCTCAAAGTCAGTCCATGACACCGATCGACCCCAAATTGAGATTCTTCATCAATAATTCCCAAAAAAATTTCAAAATTCTGAAAAAATTATAAATAATGGGAAATAACATCTTGAGCTGAAATAACCTCAATTCAACTATCAGAATGATTAAATCAGCATCAGATACCAATATTGACATACGTATATTAGGAACCGAGGGTTACAACGCCCCTGTTGCTATATATATTGCCTGGTGTTGAGCAGAAAAGAGGAGGAGGAAGGTTTTTAGGGTAGTTCTCTTCTCTTTAGTGTAGGTTAGTGTTCTTCATCTTCTTTTTTGTATTTTTTATTTCTTTTAGACCTTGTGAAAGTTTAGAGAGTGATTCTTAGGATGAAAGTTAGAGTACCTGTTATGGAGGGTGACACTCTATGAAAGGTTCTGTCTTTATCTCTACTTATTTTCTTCTCTATAACTCTTTACATGTTTAGTTTTTCCCTCATAGCAAGTAACCACTAACTTGCTAACTCCTTACTTGACAATCCACATGAATCTATTAGCCTCTGCTTAGCCTTATTTTTGCAAAAGCCATTGATGGCTCATGATGATGAATTCTAATACTCTAACATCTAACTATCTAACAAGCTAACATTACTTTATTTCATATTTGTTCTAGTTTAGTTTGATGGTTTAAGTGTACCTTGCACTTGTTTATTTGAGTTTGGATCTGATGAGTGATCTTATAGGTCATGCTTTGAAAAACTCTTGAGCCAAGGACTAGTTATGGCCAAGGATACATGTGAGGCAACTATCACTAAGAGGTTAGCATATTGGTAGAGCTATTAGTAGTTAGTAACCATGAGTTTTCTTTTATTTTAACTTTGTTTTTGGAATAATGCCAAAAATCATAAATACTCTCTCTTCAATGCTTTTATCTTTGTTTTCACTGTACACTTCTCTTTTCATTTTTTTTCCTTTTGATTCTTTGAAACATAGAAGAGTTGTTAACACTCACGTGAATATACCGTTAATATTTCTATCACCTCTCTGTTCTTGTGGATTCGATCAGTTTAGCCTCATGCTATAACAGAAGTATCGAGGAAGCCAAAGCACACACATCTTAATTTCTGATTTCAAAATGACACTTTTTGTGCACAGTTTCACCCCAATCAGTTGATAATAAAATTTTAGAAATTAAAATCATAAAAATACCAGATGGAATTAATCTATCTCAATCTCATTACGTGGATAAGATGATAGAAAGATTTAAGGAATATGGGATAGAAAGGAATACAAATTATTTTCTCTCACACATCCACCTTCGCAAGAATGCATGAATTAGAACACGACAGTGGAGTATTCTCAAATCATCAGAAGTCTAATATATTCAATGAATTACACTAGACCCGATATTGCTTACGTGGTAAGCAGACTAAGCAGATATAGTAGTAATCCTAGTAATAATCACTGGATTGCTCTATTACGAGTAGTAAGTTACGTATCCAACACCAAAGAATATGCCTTGAGATATGAAAAATATCCATCTGTACTTGAAGGGTACAGCGATGCAAATTGGATTACAGATTCTGAGAAATCGAAATCAACCAACGGATACATCTTTACTATCGGAGGCGCAGCGGTATCTTAAAAATCCTCTAAACAAACAAACATAGTTGTTGCATAATGGAATCAGAATTTATAGGCTTAAATAAGACTGAAGAAGAAGCAGAATAGTTTCGATAATTTTTGGAGGATATAGCACTGTAGCCTAAACCAGTGTCAGTCATATGCATTCACTGTGATACAAACAACGATATCTAAGGTACAAAACTTTGTGTATAATGATAAGTCTAGACATAACACTGTTAGGTAGTTGCTCTCAGATAGAGTTATCTCTACTGACTTTTTATCGTCAAAGGATAACCTAGCGGCTCCTTTACTAAAAATTTGAGTGGGGAGTGTATAAACTTCACATAGAGGGGAATGGGACTAAAAGCCTAATCATACCAAGTTTACTTAATGACAACCTAACTTAGCGACTGGAGATCCCACGAACTAAGTTCAAAAGAAAAAACTAGTTATGATTGACTCTGCGAGTAAGCACTTAGGAGCTTAACTCCAACTCATTCCTATGGTGCACCCAAGTACTTTTTACAAGTCGATTTAGGATAAACTTAATGCTTTTAATGATGCATATATCTTGTTATTAAAATAAGTGGGGGTAGAGTAGACTATTTTTAATCGGACGATCACCTATGTCAGTGTAAAGCTGGGTCGGCTCTTTGGGAGTCTCTATGCAGGTTGTGATTTTCTAAACACACTCTCTGAAACCAAAAATATTCAGGGCCAAAATGAACATAACTGAGAACTAAAGTTGATTTTGAAAAATTATTGTGTGAGGTCTATTGACTTAGCTTACACTAACGGCTGATAATTTAAGACTTAGTTCACTGATTGGCTAGTAAGTCCGATAAGGTTTTCGCTATGAAAGGTTTAAGACCTAGTTCACCTATTCTAATACAGTTTCTTTCCTAAGTATTTTTCACTATAGAGTCTGTCTCATAATATGTCTATTTCTTAAATCTCCATTCATTGTGGAGGATTGTTAGAAAATGAGAAATTTCAAGTGAATATTTGAGCTAAATTGAGGTGTGATCCATTGTTAAAATCACACGGATGATAGTTGGAGTGTGTTCTCTTTTCATTGGAATGAACGTGATATATTCACATGTTTAATTTTGTTTCCGAATGAATGAGATATTCAAGTCCGAAGTTCACCTAATTCAATAGTTAAAGGGACCAAAAGATGTAGAATCTCTTTAGTCCCACACTGGATATGGTGTGGATAGTTGAGAAGTTTAAATATGAAAAGATTGGAATTAAAGGTGTACCCTTTGGGTACTTGGATTTTCATACGCGTTTGGGGGGAAACTATGCCCACGCGTTAGCACCATAGAAGGGGACGTAATTGTCTTAAGGAAGTACCTCACTCTACATATTATAGAATTGAACTAACATTTTTTTACAAGGAGTTATGCAAGAATATTATAAATATTACTGTTAATATATATTTATTTATATATTGAGACGACTAATACCAGTCTAATTGGTGTTTAACTAAGAAAGAAAATTGAAAGGTGGTTCTGTAATTAAGGAACAATTTATCGAACGAAAAACCTCCCACCTGATTTTCACCGACGTGGCCAATTAGATCGGTTGATCTTGATTAGTTGTCAGATACTAACAGTTTATTAGTCGGAAATTTTCCGGCACAATAGAAGCAGTAAAAGACAGTTATCATATTACCGACCGGCAATGAAAACCATAAAACATGAAAGAAAAAGAGTAAACTATCTCTGAAATTTAATAATTTAATAAATATCTTCTACAAACTAATGAAAATAAGTTTATATAGATTTTTTTCGTACATTATAAACAGTCCTAAAATAAATCAAACTCAAATAAGAGTCTTATATAATAACTAAGACTCTAAGAAGAAAAAAAAATTAAAGTGTTAGAAACCTTTAAAGTCTAACTCAGATACTCTCAACTTTCAAGCACTCTTCAACAAACTAAGGCTACATGACGTCTCCACAATAGATCATAATAGTAATTTTTAGTTACAGCTTAAAAAGTTATGTTTTTCAGAAGTTAGATCCAAATTTCAATGTCTTTTCTTAAAACATTTTGGTTTGTTTTAAGCAAAACGTCCTAGAAACTCTTTCAATTTTGATGCAGAAAGAGAAGCAAGACAAACTAATATGTCAAAAACTTGACTCATCGATAGCCTTTGTTTGAACTGTCAACTCGAGAGACATGATTTTTCAAACTTTGTCGACAGTGACCTCTTTGGTATGTTGACAGACTTTTACAGAAAGTGGGATTTTGTAGTTTCTCTTTCAGCTGGCGATAACCCTATTGCGTATCTGGGTATTTCACTTTATTTAGAATTCTGTTTTGAGTCCAAATTTGAAATCTAATAGAATTTTCAGTTTCTTTATTTTTGAACTTTTTTCTTTAGCTTTCATAAATAGAATTGACTTTTGTAAGCCTGTATAAAAGCTCTTGTATTGATATTTTGTAATCAATTTATTATTCAACTTTTAATCAATACTTTGAGTTTTCCTCATATTTGTTCACGGATTCGATTTCTTTTCTTTGGCTCGTGAATTCGGATCGTGTTGTTTGTGAATTCGAGTGATGTGTTTAAGAATTCGAGCATAATTTGCCTACCTGAAGTGTTCTTTAGGGTTCGTCAGCGCTAGAACGAGATCTACCTGTCGTCGTTCATCTTTTCGCTTCCCCGTCTATGTCAAATTTCACACTGATAAACCGGACCAATCGTCTTATTGAAAGATTGCTGTTAAAAAAGAATAATTCATTTTTTATACGGAACAATATTTATGAAAATAATTGACTATTTACTATGTTAAGCGTTGGAGTATTTCATAGGTCATTCCTCTTTTGATTGGGAAATTAATGACCATAGATAATGATAGTTTACCACTAACGTCATATTTTTTGTTTCCTATTTAAATCATTGTTGAGCCTCTACTCCCCAATATTTCATTATTCATATAATTAATTAACCACTTTGTGGTGGTTAAAATCTTGACCACTGCGAGATCGCTGACACCTGACAGCTCTCAGAGATCACAAGATCCTCTGATCCGATCTCACCCGAGCCACCACGAAGATCAGGTGATTGCAATGACCCGATACGTGATTCGATAGTTGCGGATCAAATCAGTTATCCTCATCGATCAAAACAATCTCCGTAGATTCAGAATCTTTTCAACTGATTGCAACTGAGCCAGTTCGTACAGTGAAGATTCAGAGCTGGTTCAGTTGCGGAAATCTTGACTGGCCTGATCGAGACCAGCAACCCTCACATATAAATATTGGTTCCTACTTCTTCACATGGGATCAGAATCCAAAAGATTATAATCGCAATATTATTCTACAAAATTCATTGTAATCATCTAAGATTATAATAAATTCTCTCTTTCTCTTGTGATTTTTTTTTCCCAAAATTTTCACGAAAAATTCTTCTTTATTTGTGATTGCTCTAATTTATATTCTCATCTATAATTTGTGGTGTGGAGAGATTCTTTGAAAATTTTCCTCCACACGCGTCTTAGCTTATTTAGTCATGCTATTACTCATACGAACGCATGATTCCCGAGCCCTGCACAGGTTGACCGGAGCCTTCCCTCTTATGGTGTCCGCATTGCGTTGAGCAAGTGCTCAAATAATTAGTCATGTAACAAAGAAAAGAGGAGGAAGCGAGAGAGGCAGGCAGCTAATAAAGGCCACCTCCTCCAGCACTCTTTTTCCCAGAAACTTTTTCCATGGGGGCTTGCTTTCAGAGGCAGCAAATCAAAGTTTCTCTCTCTGTGGTCACTGTACTGCTCGCTTGGTTTCAGCTCAGAAAACAAATGTAGAGGGAAGAGAGATAGAGTGGGTGATACTCTGGTCGCCATCAATCTGACACTGAGTCATTTGTTTCTGTTTTTAGAGGAGAGAGAGCCGCGCACGCACAGGGCCTCCTTTCTCTCTCTTCTTTGCTGTTGGCCATTCCATTTTGGCCGCCCTCCCAGCGGTGGACTCCCACGAAAGGGCACGGACCTTGCCACAAATAGCGCCCTCCCCTAGCTGGCCCTACTCTGCTCACGGGCCACAACCACTGGGGTGTGGGGCCCACGCTCCTCTCTGGTTAGCCACCATTAGCCAGCGCCAAAACTATTATTTTTTTGTTTCTTTTTCTTTTTGGTTTTGGTTCTTGCTCTTTACTATGGCCCTTTGGTTGTTGATTGTGTTTTTGCTTTTTATTACAGGTCGGTTGCTGGTACCGTGTGAAAAGGTTGGGTGGTCCATGCGAGAGCTCTGCGCACTCAATGTCCTCCCTCGCACGGTACAATAGCTAGGGCCGGAGACGGGGGAGCCTAAGTCCTTGTTGTTAGGACCACACAATTTGTCTGTGACCATCTATTGTCCAAGTTTGCAAAAAATATCAAGGCAGTAAGGAAGTTTGGGTATTCTTTTCATCTCAATATTTTGGCAAAGTTACTGAGGAATGGGATGGAATTTTTTTTTTTCTTTTTTTTGGGTGGGTGGGGGGGGGGGGGGGGGTTGGGGGTTTTAATAGTCCTACATTAAAGTTGATGTTCGTGTATTTTTTAAGTGGCACAGGAAGCAGATTGAAAGGTTCACGATGACCCCAATACCATGGCTAGCTGCATTAAGAGGGTAGCTAAAAATGTACTTGGTAAGTAAGGGGTCGTGCTCCACCGTGTAAGGACACATCATGGTGAAATGAAGAGATAAAAATTGCCATTAAAATCAAATAGGACTCTTACAGATATTTGAAGAGAAATAATGATGGAGTGAGTTTTGAGAGATATAAGTTAGTGTAAACCCCCAATCCTTAATGTACGTATCGTAATATCAGTGCTCGATACGACGTATAAAGTGATTTGACCTTCTTAATAGTCAGATTGAGCCGATTTATTTTCCCATAGCTTAGATTTTTTAGAATTTCTAAAAACTTTTCTGAATTATTTTGGAAGATCTCCGTAGTCGGTGTCGACCAATACTGATAATTGGCTCTATGATTTTTAATTCGCACACGGAGTTAAGTTTTAGAGTCTACTTTCACATTGTGTCTTAAAATCATATTAGCTATGTACTAATTTTTTTGGAGATTTTCTGAATTATTTTAAAATCGGGCCAAACTGATGTTGATCAGTGTTGGCGAAATGTTTCAGGATTTTTAACTTGCAAACCAAATAAAATTTCTTAAATCCGATTTCACATTGCTTCTCAATGATGGCCCAAAGGCCCATCGCTCTGGTTTTGATGATGATTAACTCAAGTAGTTATAGTACTAATGATCTTGTGTTTAATTGGTCTCAGATATTTGATCAAAAATCTTAGTAGGTGATTAGCTTCAACAAAGGAGTTTTGGGAGCTAACACATGTGAAGAGCTCGCGCGTCAAGATCACATCTAGCACTCGGTTGAAGTCAAACTCTTTGGATCGTGTTTAGATCGAGTCGTCTTGAAGATGAGGATCGTCAAGAAGACTTCGATTTGTTTAGTTTATGTTTAGATCTTGTGTAAAGATAGATAGTATTGATATGCTCAAGTTCACATACACACACAAGTTTCAATATACTTGGTTTTTGGTTTTCAGTTTTGGATTTCATATCAAAAACATGGATATATATCTTATATGTGTATTGGATTCTATCCATATACTTTATGCTTCAAAAAGAGTTTAAATATCTTGTTTTAGTATTTATACAAGTTTTGGAGAAAACAATTTTTTATTTCAAAAATTCATGTTTTGAAAAATACCGATTTGGTTTAAAGCCTACTTTCAATATCACAAAAATGGTTCAAATAGTTTGTAATATGTGTTGATTTTTTATCACAGATATTGGTATCAAATATCTTATAAGAACTTATTTTTTTGAAATTTATGTGATTTTATGGGATTTATTGGAGTTAAAATACCTAAGTTTCAAATCCCTTATTATCAGCCAGACTCAGCTGGCGTCGACCGGTCGGTCGACCGGACCGGTCGCCGATGTGCACGAGAACGTACACATGGCCAGCCTACTGCCGATCGACCGTGCAATCGACCGACTGAAAGCACCCAACTCTCGGGTGCTGATCGGTCGACCGGGTTGTCGACTGACAGGCTTGGCCCGGTCGACCGGAGGCTCAACGGTCAGAAAAATTACCGTTGGCCGGTCGACCGGCCGGTCAACCAGAAGGACAATTCTTGCTTTTCCAAATTGCCAATGGCTAGTTTTTGGAGTGGGTTATAAATACCATCTCTTGGGCTGATTTCACTAAGATTTTAGATGAAAAAATTTCCTATCTTTCTAGTTATTTTCATCAAGAGTTTAAAAGAGTTTTGTGGTTAAGATTTATCTTTATTTGGTTTCAAGGGTTGGAAAAATCAAAGGAAAAGAGAGTCTTTGAGAAATTGTTTTGATCTTTGTTTCTATATCTATTCTAGTATTTTTCTCAAGAGTTTTTCTTTGTGATTTGTTTTCCAAACACCTTGTATTCTCACACTTGAGCTATCATCTCTATCATATTTATAAGATCTTGTTTTTGTGAGAAAATTGGTTTGTGGTCTATTGAGATCACCAAAATTGTTTGTGAGTTTTGTGATCACCAAGAGTTATAATCTTCTTTGCTTTGACTTTATGCCTATCCCTCTAAGTGTAGAGGTGATTGTGTTTTGAGTTGTTGGTATCCCTCTTGTGTAGAGGTGATTGTGGTGGAGTTTGGCTTTGTGCCTATCCCTCAGTGTGAGGTGATTGTGGTTGTTTGCTTAGTCCTTATCCCTCTTGTGTAAGGTGATAGTTGTTGTGCTTTGCCTCTTGTGTAGAGGTTGTGTTGTTAGATAGAGAAGTTGTGTACTCCTAATTTGTATTTACCAAATCCTCGGTGAAGGTTCCCTGTGTGGGAAATCCTGTGTGGACGTATAGTGAAAATTCTTCTGTGTGAAGGCGGGGATGTAGAGCAGTGGCTCGAACCATGAAACATATCTTGGTGTTTGCGATTGATCCACTATCTCTAAACTCTCTCTCTTATATTGTGCATTGCATCCATATTATATTGTTCATATCACATATATGCTTGGTATTGATTGTATGCCATACTTGCGTTGAACCAAGAGAGCTTTATAGCACCTTAACTCTTACTTAAGGAATCTAGAGGAGTTAGTCCAGAGCCCTTCATCGAGAATTCGGCTACACTCTTGGTTACACTAAGTGTGTTGCGACTAGTTTTTAATTCCGTATCATTTGTCATTAGATTAGCCATACACCTATTCACCCCCTTAAGTGTATTTTCAATTAGTATAAAAGCCTACGCTCCTGATATTAGGTTTAACCACTTAGGAGTGAGATCTTAGCTTGCTAATCTAGTATTGCATTTGCACACATATTATTTGTACACTCATGAATCACCATGCCCTCCAAAATTTGATTTTTCTAACATCGATATGTGGAAGCTTAGAATGAGTGCTTACTTAAAAGCCCTAGGCTTGCATGTTTACCTTGCCGCTACTAAGAAATCTTATCTTAGTAATAGCAAGCATAAAGAGGCAATGCACAAGCCCTAATGGCACTTAGTAAAAATTATCTTTCTATGGTTTCTCATTATGATTCGCTTTTGCAGTGTGGAACACATTGACCCTCTCGAGCTACAAACGACAAACCACGTGGAGAAGGGACCTTGGTGGATGAGTCCGTCGAAACTTGCTATATGGTCCAAGGGATTAACTCCCTTGAGGTACATTCGGAGACTCAATTAGATGATTGTGTTAGCTCTTCCAATGATGATCATGATAATATGGATGCTCATGCATTACATGAAGAGTTTTCCATAGTTTGTAAAAAACTTGCTAGAAAAGTATCAACTTTTAAAAAAGAAAAGTTTTGCATTAAAAGAAGAAATAATTTTTTTTTCTAAACTTGATATAGTTTTGTAAGAGAGGGATGAGATTTCAATTGAAAGGGACTCATTGAAATCCCAACTTAATGCCTTAAATGAGAACAAAATTTTAAAAGGTAAAAATAATTGTGATGATGTTTTGAAGAAAAATGAGGTACTATCTTCAAAATTTGATATTGTTTAAAAGAGAATGAAACCTTGAAAAATAAAATTGCTTTAATTTCAAAGAATTTGGATTTAGTTTCAAATGAAAATAAATCTTTGAAAAATGATTTGTCTTCTCATGTTTGTCATGTTCCTATTGCTTTTCATCCATTGATAAACATGTTGGTTGCTCCACTTTGTCTTTAAGTATAAAAATGATATATGTATGTTGAAGAAAAGTGTTGATTGTTTGGGCTCCACTTTGAGCCAATATGCTATAGATCACAAGAAATTAGATTCCATGTTTTGTAAGAAACATGCACCACATGTTTTTGCACATCATACACGGCATACACATGCTTCTCATGTTCACACACATGACACTATGTATCCTCATGTGTACACTTGTACACATTGTGGACGTAAGGGTTAAAATACACCTAGAGGGGGGGTGAATAGGTGTTGGCTAATCTTATGGTCACTTAATGCCAAATGTTGCGGAATTAAATCTATTATGACCAAATTAAACTTCTTTTAATTAAACACTTATGTATAACACAAGAGTGTTGCCGAATTCCCTTTGCAGGCTCTGGACAAGCTCCTCTAGATTCCCTTGAATGGGTGAGGTGCCGCGTGGCTCTCTTGGTTGAATACTAGTGTTAACAACAATCCCAATCAAGTATAGCAATTATGAGCACAAGGGAATATATCAAGCATGTAAATGTAAAGACAATGAAGTAATGCAAGATATAAATGAGACAAGAGAGAGAGAGAGATAGAGTAAGCAACCGCAAACACAAAGGGTTTGTTTCGAGGTTCGAGCACACTTGCTCTACATCCCCGCCTTCGACACACGAAGGATTTCCACTATGCAGGATCCCAATGGATCTCTCCTCGGTGCCGCAACACCTACAATCCCTCGGACTCCCAAGTCCCGTACACACGCAAGCTCCACAAGCTCGCGAGGCCGCACCTCAAACCAAAGAGTTCACAACCAAACTCCAACCACCAACAAGCACACTTGCCCGTCTCCTCAAAGAACAAAGAAAAGATCTTTGGTGATCACAACACTTGATCACCTTACAAAAACTCTCACTACAACTCTCCTAGAGGATAGATATTACAATGGAAGCTCAAGTGTAGTGTGAGAAAATCAAGGAAAAGAACTATGGTGAAAAACACAAGAAATCACTTTTACACTCTCTTGATAAAAACTCCCTTTTGATGGGAAGTATTTGCTCTCTATTTTGTGGAGAAAACTTCTGAAATGACTTAAAAAACTGGCTCAAGAAGTTCCCAAAATCTTGGCTTCAAACAATGACAAAACCCCCTTTTATAGAGGCCAGAAAAATCTGACCGTTGGGCTCTGTCAGAGCTTCCGGTCGACCGGCCGGTCGACCGGCAACGGTCTAAAATCCGACCGTTGCAGCCTCCGGTCGACCGCCCGGTCGACCGAGAAATCCAAATAGCAGAACTCTCTGCAGTGGTCGACCGTCCCGGTCGACCGGACCACTGTGCTGACAGACATGCACAAGTCTGTGCACGGACGGTCGACCGTGGGTCGACCGGCCTTGGTTCGGTCGACCGCCAGGTCGACCGGACTGGCCTGTCAGCCATATCAGGTCTGGAAAACTTTTAAAAATTAATTTTAAAATCTTTTAACACTTATAAAAATTCCATAAACTTGTTTTAACATTCTATATTGAAAACCAAAACTTGTGATAAAAATTTTCAAGACATATATCAACATATTCATATTATTTCAGCGTCTTGCAAATTTTATCAAAAATCAAAACATGTATTTTTCAAACTTGTTTTTCATAACTTCACAAAATATAAAAATAAGATATTTGATTTCATCTTAAAGCATAGTGTGTTGGATATGATCCACTACACAATCATAATGTAATATCTATGTTTTGGACATTAAACTCTAAACATGGTTATGGTTGAAAAGAATATACATGATAGAAATACCAAAAACCAAGGTATATATATTTGTCAAAAGAAAATCTTTTACTAACTAAAAATTCTTTTCTAAACATAAAAATTTTATGAAAGCAATTCTATCAAGAGTTCTATTAAGAGTGTGTGTGTGATATGACTTGAGCAATCCACCAACTATCTATCCTTTACATTTTTAACTAAACAAAAACAAAATCTTATACCTAGACACAAGTCTTCATCTTCTTGAAGTCTTCACTTGAAGGCTTCTCATCTTCTTGACTGGTCCAAATGCAATCCACCGAGCTCATCTCTAGATGTGTTCTTGATGCATAGGCTCGTGAATCAACCGGTGCTAGCTTCCAACTGTCTTTAAATCCATTGTTGAAGCTCCACACCTACTAAGATCTTGATAATGAATCTGTCACTAATTAAACACAA
>JAVJIF010034816.1:0-70283 GCA_038442645.1 Agave tequilana | reverse complement strand
TCCAGAGAGCAGAACTTCTCTGCAGCGGTCGACCGTCCGGTCGACCGGACCACTGTGCTGACAGACATGCACAAGTCTGTGCACGTCCGGTCGACCGTGGGTCGACCGGCCCTTGGTTCGGTCGACCGCCCGGTCGACCGGACTGGCCTGTCAGCCAATATCAGGTCTGGAAAACTGTTTTAAAAATAATTTTAAATCTTTTAAACACTTATAAAAATTCCATAAACTTGTTTTAACATTCTATATTGAAACCAAACTTGTGATAAAAATTTTCAAGACTATATCAACATATTCATATTATTTCAGCGTCTTGCAAATTTTTATCAAAAATCAAAACATGTATTTTTCAAACTTGGTTTTCATAACTTCACAAAATATAAAAAGATATTTGATTTCATCTTAAAGCATAGTGTGTATGGATATGATCCACTACACAATCATAATGTAATATCTATGTTTTTGACATTAAGCTCTAAACTTGGTTATGGTTGAAAAGAATATACATGATAGAAATACCAAAAACCAAGGTATATATATTTGTCAAAAGAAAATCTTTTACTAACTAAAAATTCTTTTCTAAACATAAAACCTTTTATGAAAGCAATTCTATCAAGAGTTCTATTAAGAGTGTGTGTGTGATATACTTGAGCAATCCACCACTATCTATCCTTTACATTTTTAACTAAACAAAAACAAATCTTATACCTAGACACAAGTCTTCATCTTCTTGAAGTCTTCACTTGAAGTCTTCTCATCTTCTTGACTTGGTCCAAATGCAATCCACCGAGCTCATCTCTAGATGTGTTCTTGATGCATAGGCTCGTGAATCAACCGGTGCTAGCTTCCAACTTGTCTTTAAATCCTTTGTTGAAGCTCCACACCTACTAAGATCTTGATAATGAATCTGTCACTAATTAAACACAAGATCATTAATAATCATAATTTCATGAGTTGATCATCATCAAAACTAGAGTGATAAGCCTTTGGCCAACAATCTCCCCCTTTTTGATGATGACAAAACTCATGGAGTTATATATGCATGGATTAAAGTAAAGCTTCAAAGAAGCTCCCTCTTAACTCATGCATCACTAGAGATAAATAGATATGACATTAAAGCACATAACATGTATGCAATGTATGGCATGTATGTAAGTATAACATCATAAATCTTATCTCCATACATTATAAATCTTAAACAAATCTCAAAACACATATGCATCAACACAAATCTTACTCCCCCTTAAGCAAGGAAGACATGCATATAAAATCTATAAATACTTCTCCCCCTTTTTGTCAATCATCAACAAAGAGTTCAAAGTAAAATACATCAAACAAATCTTCTCCCCTTTTTTTGTCAAAAATAAGGAAATCAAGAAGGTAAAATCAAATCAATCAATAAGATTTATATGCGATATACATTCATGAAGAGGAAGACGCTAAGTTAACTTCCCTACACATATGCATTACATAAAGAAGGGATGACAAGCCCTAACTCACATAACACATATTATGTAATGCATAAGAGGAGATGTGAAGCTCCCCCTACATACGTATATCATATAAAGAAGAGTTGTCAAGCTCCTCAATTTATAATATACTCAACATGAATCCATATGTAAGAGAGATGTTAAGCTCTCCTTGCATATAGGAAATACAAATCAAAATTTTGAATATTTCTTTATCAAGACAAAATTTTGAACTTTCTTTTATAAACACATTTTGAGATATCAAATCAACATTTTTTTTTTATTTATTTTGATATCAATAGAAAAATTTTTTATTTTTCATCATAAACTTTGTGCTTTTTAAAAAATGTGAGCCAATTGTGAGTTAAGCACATGGAAATCATATATATGTATGAGAAATGAGTATACCAATTGAAATTGATACATACATATATATAAGAAAACAAAATATGAGTATATACAAAATAAGTTCGTATTGATACCATTGAAACGATTCAATGATACCAATTGACATAACAATAAAATCAAGTGTATATCTCATAACCTACCACCCTTCATATGCACAAGGTAAAAGATTTTCAATGAAGCATACAAGGCATAATCGCCCATCCATCCTCCCATAGATGGTAGGGGTTTTCAAAAATAGATTTGAAAATTGGCTTAGTTTGAAAAACTCTACCAAATGAAGAATTTGCTCTAGAAAAATATTTTTCATGAAACACAAGTAAATCACATGGCACTAAAAACACTCTAATATCCATGAAGTCCATAAAATTTTCAAAAAGAAGTGAGTGTGCTAGTGTTATGTGGAACATGGTATCCTGAAAAATAGCAATAAAACTCAATATTCCTTTAAATTTTGAAATCATGAAATCCATCACAAAAATTTTATTGAAAAATTACAAAATTTTTATTAAAAACAAAAATTTATATTCCAAGATATATGTATGTTTTGACAAGACATTAAGTATACATACATATCCTTAAAACACAATTGAGTCCATATATAGATTTGCATGAAAGGCAAATGACTCAAGAGGTATCCATGTATATCTTAATGTTTTGGCAAGACAAACATATACATGAAATGAAAGCACATGATCATAGCATAAATCCAAAATGGGAATACAAGTTAAAATGTAATAATCATCAAAACTTAGGCTATACTAGCACACCTAATGGGCACAAATAAGCATTCAAACCCAATCATATATAGATTTATTTGTGATCCATAATGTGTACAAGTATAAATCCAAGTGTTGACAAATACTAACATTAAACTAATATTCAAATCATGAAGCATCAAATAAATTTTGAGAATACAAAAGAATTTATCCATATGATTAAAAAATAGGATCATGTGAATCAATTTGAAGAATAAATAACTAGTTTAAATGGATTTTTGACAAACTAGTTGAAGATCCTTCAAAAATACAAAGTCAAATGTTTTCCATGAATAATACTAAATACATAAAAGTTCAAGCACTCATATTTCATAAAGCTCAATATTATCTATTTTCTTAAAAGATGAGTGATCAAAAGTTATGTAAAAGGTTTCTTCATGAAAATCGTCAATGAAGCTCAAATCAAATATGACTAAAACTTTCACAACACATAAAAATTATTTTTATCAAAACAAATCAACTCAAAATCATTTTTCATAAGAATTACAATCTTCATGGTATATGTATGAATTATACAAATCTAACAATACGCATACATATCCCAAATATTAAAAGAGTCTATCAAATGTATTTGCATGAAGGCAAGAGACTCACGGGTATACATGTATATTTATTAGATTTGAATTAAACATGCATATACATGAAGTGGAACATAAAATAGGTAAAACATGTATAACGGAGAATCATCAAAACTAGTCTATACATATGCATATAGTGGATACAAGTGAGCATGAAGTTCAAAATATATATGAGTCAATTGTAATTCACCATTTGTATATGTATACATGCAAGTTTGATACATTCTACATCTAAGCATGTAAATACCACATGAAGCACAAATCAAATAAAATCATGAACATGCTTATGAATATGACATAAGTAAAAGCATGTACATAAAAAGTAGGAGTTTAGAAATTGTTACCAACTCCAAAGCTCCAAAGCATGTGGTCTTTCCCACCAAAATCTCCTTGATAGAAATGCATCCGAAAGTTTGTCCATCATGTCCATTGCATCCGCTATCAAGGCACCAATCCTCTCACGTTTTGTGAGAGCCCTCACCTACATCAAAATCAAAGGGTGGGGGTTTTGGTACCCATACTTTCTTGGGTCCTTTGGGGTTAGCTTTATTGTAAGGATCCCAAAATTTTTTATACTTAGCAAAATATAAATGAGGTTTCTTATCAAAATAATATTTTGCTAAATGGCCTTTGCGGCCACAATGTGTACATACGTACACCTTAGTATGCTTATGTGTAGGATTGTGATCATGGTGTGCAACATAAGCATGATGATGAGAGTGATGTGCATGAACATGAGGAGTTTGTTTCTTTGAAAACATTGACTCCAACTTAGTATGATTAAATGCACAAGAGTTCAAAGTTGAACTCAAATTATCCATTTTATTTTTCAAAATATTTATCTCATTTGTGGTGGCATGTAAAGCATGATGAGATATATGATCATTTTTCTTTTTCTTTTGTGGAACAAAATCTTTTTCTTTTTCAACAAATTTTCTTTTCAAAGTAATATTTTCTTGAAAAACATCTTCCTTTTGTTTTTCCACCAAATCAATCTTATTTTTCAAAATAGTGTTCCCTTCACATAAATCATTCAATTTAGCAATCAAGGAAACATTCTCATTTTTCAAATCGTTATTCTCCTTTTCTAAGCATGCCATTTTATTTTCTAAAGAATCTTTTTTATAAGCATGGCATCAAAATTCTTTTTCAAATTGTTATTTTCCTTTTCTAACATGCAATGTTAGATTTAAATGAATCTTGTTCTATATGCATGTAAGCAATGTCCTTTTCAAATTTTATTTTCCTTTTAAGCATGTCATATTTTTCAAGCACAAGATGACAAAAGTAGTAAGCTCATCATATGACATGTCCTCATCATCGGATTCGGAATTTACCTCAAGGGGGTCATCCCCTTGGACCAAGTAGCATACGTTGGAGGTGTCGCTTCCAACGTCCGAATCGCTCCCCGCATAGTATTGTTCATTTTCACCAAGGGAGATGAGGGTGTTCCATACTACAAAAGCCGAATCAAAGTTAAAAACCCTAGATAAATAATCATCATTTAGGGTAGACTTCAAAGCATGAAGGGCTTTTGAGTTAGCCTCAAAATTCTTACCATCTAAAGAATAAGCATTATTAGTAGTGGCAAGATATACATGAAAACCTAGGGCTTTGAGGTACAATGACATCTTAACCTTCCAAATGTTGATGTTGAGGATGTCAAAGGTGGGTGGTGACATGAAGTCCATGGTGTGTGTACAAAATATTGTGATTAGCCTAAAAGTAGGATCTTTAACTCTAGGTTGTTAGACCCAATATCAAGAGCACTTGGCTCTGATACCAATTGAAATATCACCTAGAGGGGGGGTGAATAGGTGATGGCTAATCTAATGGTCACTTATGAACAAATAATGCGGAATTAAAACTAAGATGACCAAATAAAACTTCTTTTAATTAAACACTTATGTATAACACAAGAGTGTTGCCGAATTCCCCTTGCGAGGCTCTGGACAAGCTCCTCTAGATTCCCCTTGAATGGGTTGAGGTGCCGCGTTGGCTCTCTTGGTTGAATACTAGTGTTAACAACAATCCCAATCAAGTATAGCAATTATGAGCACAAGGGAATATATCAAGCATGTAAATGTAAAGACAATGAAGTAATGCAAGATATAAATGAGACAAAGAGAGAGAGAGAGAGATAGAGTAAGCAATCGCAAACACAAAGGGTTTGTTTCGAGGTTCGAGCACACTTGCTCTACATCCCCGCCTTCGACACACGAAGGATTTTCACTATGCACGATCCCAACGGATCTCTCCTTGGTGCCGCAACACCTACAAGCCCTCGGACTCCCAAGTCCCGTACACACGCAAGCTTCACAAGCTCGCCGAGGCCGCACCTCAAACCAAAGAGTTCACAACCGAACTCCAACCACCAACGAGCACACTTGCCCGTCTCCTCAAAGAACAAAGAAGAATCTTTGGTGATCACAACACTTGATCACCTTACAAAAACTCTCACTACAACACACCTATAGGATGAATAGACAATGGATAGCTCAAGTGTGGTGTGAGAAAGTAAGGAAAGAAAGCTATGATGAAAAACTCAAGGAATCACTTAAAATCACTCTCTTATAAAAACTCCCTTTTAGATGGGAAGTATTTGCTCTCTATTTTGTGGAGAAAACTTCTGAAATGACTTAGAAAAACTGGCTCAAGAAGTCCTCAAAATCTTGGCTCAAACAATGACAAAACCCCTTTTATAGAGGCCAGAAAAATCTGACCGTTGGGCTCTGTCAGAGCTTCCGGTCGACCGGCCGGTCGACCGGCAACGGTCAAAAATCCGACCGTTGCAGCCTCCGGTCGACCGGCTGGGTCGACCGAGCACTTGGAGCAGAGAATTCTTTCTCTGTCGGTCGACCCGTGCGGTCGACCGGAGTTTCCAGAGAGCAGAACTTCTCTGCAGCGGTCGACCGTCCGGTCGACCGGACCACTGTGCTGACAGACATGCACAAGTCTGTGCACGTCCGGTCGACCGTGGGTCGACCGGCCCTTGGTTCGGTCGACCGCCCGGTCGACCGGACTGGCCTGTCAGCCAATATCAGGTCTGGAAAACTGTTTTAAAAATTAATTTTAAAATCTTTTAACACTTATAAAATTCCATAAACTTGTTTTAACATTCTATATTGAAAACCAAACTTGTGATAAAAATTTCAAGACATATATCAACATATTCATATTATTTCATCGTCTTGCAAATTTTATCAAAAATCAAACATGTATTTTTCAAACTTGGTTTTCATAACTTCACAAAATATAAAAACAAGATATTTGATTTCATCTTAAAGCATAGTGTGTATGGATATGATCCACTACACAATCATAATGTAATATCTATGTTTTTGACATTAAGCTCTAAACTTGGTTATGGTTGAAAAAGAATATACATGATAGAAATACCAAAAACCAAGGTATATATATTTTGTCAAAAGAAAATCTTTTACTAACTAAAATTTCTTTTCTAAACATAAAAACCTTTTATGAAAGCAATTCTATCAAGAGTTCTATTAAGAGTGTGTGTGTGATATACTTGAGCAATCCACCAACTATCTATCCTTTACATTTTTAACTAAACAAAAACAAAATCTTATACCTAGACACAAGTCTTCATCTTCTTGAAGTCTTCACTTGAAGTCTTCTCATCTTCTTGACTTGGTCCAAATGCAATCCACCGAGCTCATCTCTAGATGTGTTCTTGATGCATAGGCTCGTGAATCACCGGTGCTAGCTTCCAACTTGTCTTTAAATCCTTTGTTGAAGCTCCACACCTACTAAGATCTTGATAATGAATCTGTCACTAATTAAACACAAGATCATTAGTAATCATAATTTCATGAGTTGATCATCATCAAAACTAGAGTGATAAGCCTTTGGGCCAACAGTAACAGCTTCTGGTAGGGTGTCCCAACATCCCGTGGTACAAGCAGTAGTTGGGGTTGTCGGTCTTGCCGACTTCCTGAGGGCTCCTGGCCTCAGGGAGCTTCAGTCGGTTGCTCTTGTTGAGTAGCTTGAAGAGCGAATCGACATGTTCCTCCTTGAAGGAATACTGCTTATTGGCACGGGGTTGGCTTGAAGAGCCACTCGCCTTGGCTGGTTGAGGTTTGGTGGGAGATTTGGTCTCCGTCGCCAAATTATCCTTCCGCTTTGTCTGGAGGGAGGTGTCTGGCGCTCGCCTAGTTGACCTCTCTGGCCGCGGCTTGCCTTCTTCTTCCCTGACGCGGGCAACAATCTCCTCAGCCTGTTCACCTTGTTGGACTAATTGTTTCCAGGTGCGGCTTTCAGCAACTCCTATTTGAGCAAGGAGTGAGGTTTGGAGGTTGTGGCGGCATGTTTCCACCAGGGTGGCCTGGGTCATACCGCTTGGACACCGGAGTGCCACGTTCCGAAATCTTTCCACGAAAGATTTGACGGACTCTCCCTTTCGCTGTCTCGTAGCTAACAGGGTGGGCATTGTGACCTCGGAGTCATCTTCGAAGAAGCGTGTTAAGAACAGCTTCTCCAAGTCGCCCCAGTTCTTGATAGAACCTTCCGGGAGTTTCATGAACCACTCAAAGGCCAACCCTTTCAGGGTGCCGATGAACAGTCGTGCCAGGATGGCGTCATTATCTACTACATTCCCGATTTGAGATTTGAAGTAGTAGATGTGCTGATTAGGGGACCCCTTCCCATCAAAGGCTTGGAGGGTTGGAGCCTTGAACTTAGGAGGGTACGGGACTAAATCCCACTCAGCTGGATAGGGCCGGACCACTCCAGCTTCTTGGAGGTCTTTGCGACTGGCAAGGGCATTGAGGCGTTCCTCCAATTGACTCATCCTTTTAGCATGAGCCTTCCCTGGGTCTCGGTCGCCCTTTGACGAGGGTTTGGACGAGCCAGAAGTAGATCGAGGCTTCTCTTCAGAAGGCTCGGAAGATGAGCTTCCTCCCTTTCTCTCTTTGTCCCTCGACCTCCTAGGAGGAGATCTCCTCCTGTCTTCGAGCAGCTGTGCAAGCGCCAGCTTGATAGCATCGATAGATTCCAGTTGAGACACAATCATCTCCATTTGTCTCTTTTGGATCTGTTCCAGACGTCTAGCTGTCTCATCAGGAGTGCCTGTCATGTAGGCAGAGGTTTCCTTCTCAACAGAGGAGTTTGAAGCCCCTGATTCCACTACGGCGGAGTGGGAATCGTTCACTTTAATGCCATGGGCTAAGGCATTATAGTCAACCGGGGGAATGGCCCCAGTCCGGATACGAGTGTGTTGATACACCCTTCCGGTTCAGAGTCAGACTCATCTGAGCTGACTGCAAGTCCTTTTCCCTTGCTTCTGCTTGTCATGTTCGCAGTAAGCTCCGGTATTCAACGTCAGAGAAGATTCTCCTTCTATGGGAGCGCCTTCTTTTGGCTGACGGGGGGATCAAGGTCAGCTGTCTAACTAAAGACTGCTGGTGCACACTCGACCCGCAACGGCACTCCGAGAGCATGGAGATGAGCCGTTGGTAGCAGCAAGATGAAGTGACCTGGTGGGCACTTCTTTTCTTTGTTAAATAATCCCTCAAATCCATGGAAGAGGGATCAAAGAGACTAGCCTCACAACGTCGAAGACGGGAGGCATCCATGTGCTGTGCAGAATGGACGCAGACTTCAGGGACGCAGCTCTCGCGTCGCGGCTGTCTGATGCGCGCCTGGCGTCTTTGTTGAGATGAGACGCGAGTCTTGCGTTGATGCCTAGTGCGTCCGGGCAGAGACGGATGAGAGAGAGTGGGCTGCTGGGCCCCATACCTGTGAGCGCGTGTTTCTTGCGTTTGACGAGACGCAGAAGCTTCGCTTTGGCGTTTAGTAAGCTGGTCTTCAGAGGACTCAACTTAAGGAGTTACGCACTTGGGCCGCCAAACGCAGATTTCACGTACTGGACGTGCCGCGGGCAAAGCGCCAGATTGCATGTCGCGTTTAGCCTCAGTCGGACAACCAATGGTTCCAGCTTGAAGCTGACGCGCGCGTCTCCTCTGTCGACGCTCAGCATTTCGGTTGCGTCGCGGAGGAGGAGAGAAACAGACAACATCCTGATGCTGAACATCAGGGGTTTTAACCACGCGGGTCCTCTGAGGGACACTGACGTGGGTCTTTTGTGCGACGCAGTTGGTCGCAGCAGCAGTCGCGCGTGAGACCACGCTGACCTTCTGAGAGGCGTTGACGCGGGTCTTCTGTGCACAAGGGACCGTAGCAGTGGCGCCCAAGAGAGCCTCAGATCGAGCTTCGGAGTTATTCCCCGCCGAGACCCTGCGACAGACGCGGGTCTTTGGACTCTTGGAGTCAGAAGAGAGAAACTCTTCGAATTTCGCCTGGTCGAACTCCACAACAAGTGTCTCGACCATTTTCCCCCTACGGAGGAGGTCATCCTGCGCCACGGCTTGTTCGTCAGTGACAAACGTAGTCCCCAGCGGAGTCGCCATCTCTCTGTCGGACACGGAAAAGAAGGAGGTGTAAAATTTCCTTGAATCAGATGAAAAATTACAACAGACTAATCTTCCGGTTACAAGGAAGGGAGGATGTTGAAGCTTGAATCCCCCCTTTGTTTAGTGCTGGGTTCTTCGTGTGGCGGTGGAGAGTGAATCTTGTTCTCCGTTGACCAGATGACCGTCTGGACCGTCAAGGGATCTTCTCCTTGGCAGGTAGAAGGAGTAACTCAGCCCCGTCTACCAAAACTCTAAAAGAGAAGGTAGGCGAAGAGCAACTTGTACGCAGCAAGTTAGCTTGAAGAGTCGAGCTCTCTCTCTCTCTGTATGTGTCGCGCCTGTTGATATCTCTCGGTCTCTTTATGTCTATTGATGCCCTTCGATTTCTTCTGATGCCCTCTCCCCTCCATAGCAACTGGGCTATTTATATAGGCTGTAGGGGTGAACGTGTCCCCTAAAAATACTCCACGATGAGAGCCACTTCCCCGCTATATGGGCGGTGAATGGCGCCATAATCGGGGTGGTTGTAACCGAGACGCGGGTCTGGACCCTAGCGCCTTGAGGTTGAGACGCGGGTTTGGACCCTCGCGTCTTGAGGTTGAGACGCGGGTTTGGACCCTCGCGTCTTGAGGTTGAGACGCGGGTTTTGAGCCTACGCGCCTTGGTTCTGAGACGCGGGTTCGGACCCTCGCGTCTTGAGGCTGAGATGCGGGTGTCGGGCCCACGTGCCTTAATGCTGAGACGCGGGTTTGAACTTTCGCGTCTTGATTGTCACATTTAGCCTTGCGTCTGGATCTTGGATCTCTGCGTTTTGGTGGCTTGTCTTGGTGATTTTTAGACAGCCTACAGTATCATTGGATATTTTCAATTGGTATCAATATGATTTCTATATACTCACATTTTGATTATATGTATGTTTGTCTTTAAATTCAAATTATATCAATTTCTATTGGTATTCTCTTTTCATACATATATGTGTTATTTGTGCTTAGTTAAATTGTCTTACATATTTAAAGCACAAAGGTTATTATATGCTAAGCTAAATTCAACTTTCTATTGGTAATTCTTAAAGCTTATGCAATATGTTTTCAAAATTGATATCAAAATAAAAATATATATATGTTGATATCTCAAAAATGTGTTTCTTGAGAAAAGTTCAAAAATTTATTTTGATAAAGAAATATTCAAAATGTTTGATTTGTATTACCCCTTCTTGATCTCTTTGTTTTTGACAAAAAGGGGGAGAAAAAAATTTGTTTGATTTGTTTTCTCTTTGAACCCTTTGTTGATGATTGACAAAAAGGGGGAGAAGAATTTGAGAGTTATATGCATGTTGAGTAAAATTTATGTTTATGCATATATATTTTTGTATAGCAAATAGGAGAAAAAGATTTTGATTTATGCTTGTTGCATGTTTTATCTCCATACATTGCATACATGTTCATGTGCCTCATTGCCATATCTATTATTTTTTGTGATGCATGAGTTAGGGGGAGCTTCCTTGAAGCTTTACTTTAATCCATGCATATATAACTTCACGAGTTTTGTCATCCTCAAAAAGGGGAGATTGTTGGCCCAAAGGCCTATCACCCTAGTTTTGATGATGATTAACTCATGAAGTTATAATACTAATGATCTTGTGTTTAATTAGTGACAGATTCATTATCAAGATCTTAGTAGGTGCATAGCTTCAACAAAGGATAAAATGTCAAGATTTGGAGCTAGCACGGTGTGATCCAAGGAGCTTTTGGATCAAGCTTGGACCAAGTCAAGAAGATGAGAAGACTTCAAGGGAAGACTTCAAGATCAAGACTTGTGTCTAGGTTTGTTTTTATAAGATTTTGTTTTAGTTAAAATGTAAAGGATAGAATAGTTGGTGGATTGCTCAAGTTTATATCACACACACACACTCTTGATTTATATGTGTTTTCATAAAAGATTTTTAGTTCTAGAAAAATACTGTTTTGGTTTTTAGTGTTTCAAATATACATGTGTTTTTAACCAAAATCATTTTAGAACTCTCGGGTTTTCTCGGTCGACCGTTCTGCTGATCTGCTCGACACTCTTTTAGTTTTCTAATCATAACTTTTGATTCTTATATTCAATTAACATGATTTAAAGATGACTTTCAGAGCTACATTTAATTTTCAATAATCATTTTCTGATTTAAATGTTAAGAATGTCAAATATTGGGTTGAAGTCTGCTCTTGTTCTAAAAACAGTTTACAGTTTCTGATTTGATACCTTTTAGTATTTTATTGATAACTTTCAATTCTGAATTGATATTGATTTAATTTAAGTTGCATTAGAAAGAAGACTTCAATATATACAACTTCATCCTATATTCTTATTCCCAAATTCGAACGTTTTAGACCTCAAAACTGTGCTCCAAGTTAACCCATTGCACAGTGGTCGGTCGACCGGGCGGGTCGACCGGAACCAAGGGCAGGTCGACCGCAAGGGTCGACCGACGTGCACAGAACCATGCACGTCTGGCAGTTCAGTGGGCGGGTCGACCGGGCGGGTCGACCGGATGGCAGGTCGACCGGGCGGGTCGACCGGAACTGAGAGCAGTGCTCTCTGTTCTTCTGGGTCGACCGGGCGGGTCGACCGGAGGCTCCAACGGTCGGATTTTTGACCGTTACGGGTCGACCGGCCGGGTCGATCGGCAGATCTGACAGACCCCAACGACTATATTTTTCTGGCCTATAAATTTGGGGTTTTGTCATTGTTTTGTAACAAGTTTTTAGGAGAGCTTTGAGCCAGTTTTTTCCATCCTTTTAAAAGAGTTTTCTCCACATATTTGAGTGCAAATACTTCCAATCAAAAAGAAAGATTTTATTTAGAGTGTGTTAAAGTGATTCTTTGAGTTTTCTTCCACCATTCTCTTCCTAGTTTTTTCTCACACAAACACTTGAGCATCCATTGATTATTCAATCCTTAGGAGTGTTGTAGTGAGAGCTTTTATTGGTGATCAAAGTGTTTAGATCACCAAGAGATTTCATACTTGTACTTTGAGGAAACGGGCAAGTGTGCTCGTGGTGGTTTAGAGTTCAGTTGTGAACTCTTGGTTTGAGGTGCGGCCTCGGCGAGCTAGTGAGCTTGCGTGTGTACGGGACTAGGGAGTCCGAGGGCTTGTAGGTGTTGCGGCACCGGGGAGAGATCCATTGGGATCTTGCATAGTGGAAATCCTTCGTGTGTCGAAGGCGGGGATGTAGAGCAAGTGTGCTCGAACCTCGAAACAAACCCTTTGTGTTTGCGATTGCCATTTCTCTCTCTCTCTATCTCCTTGTTTATATCTTGCATTACTTATCTTGTCTTTACCTTTATATGCATGATATATTCCTTGTGCTCATATTGATATATTGCTTGGGATTGTTGACTAACACTTGTATTCAACCAAGAGAGCCAACGCGGCACCTCAACCCATTCAAGGGGAATCTAGAGGAGTTTGTCCAGAGCCCTTCACGGGGAATTCGGCAACACTCTTGTGTTATACGTGGTGTTTAGTGTAAAAGTTTTAATTTGATCATAATTATTTTAGCTTCCGCATTATTAGGCATTAAGTGACCATTAGATTAGCCATCACCTATTCACCCCCCTCTAGGTGAACCTTCAATGAGCAGGCAAAGAGATGATTGATCACTAATATTGCATTATTTATTGTCATATTTTCATATTTATTTTGTAATAAAACTCTGGTATTTAACGCATTTTAATGTCTAATAGTGTGCATGGTAATTAATGGAGAAAGAGGAGAAATAGATCAATTTATCCAATTAAATCTCTAGCTTTAAAGATAGAATTTTTTACTCAAGCAAATCAACGAAGATCTACTCAAATTCAGAGGTTTAAAAACAATTATATCTAAAGAAATGGAAGAATCTTAACAGGGGAATCTAGCACTCTGAGATCTGGCCTAACGGCCAGATCAAGGCCGTGAAAACGCGGCCAAAGCCATATTTTCGCGACTTGGTTGAAATGGTTGGGAAGCGTTTGCTCCCCCTATCTGCATACTTTCTCTTTCCCTGATCATTTCTCCTATAAATACTGCAATCTCCAAAGGCAAACGAGCACCACTCCTGTAAAGAGTTAGAATTAGTTTTTTTTTTTTTTAGTTTTAACTTAGATTTTAGTTTTTATTTTTATGTAATTTTCTTTTTCTTTGTAAGCTTAGGTTAGAGAGAGATTCATGTTAAAAATAGAAAACTGTATTAAGAGTGACACCATTGTAACTTTTTCTCCTTTCTTTCATAGTTTTTTCAATTTAATCGAAGATTGCATTTTTATGTTCTTTTTCCTTTTGTATTTACTTTCTTTTGGTTTTAATTACAATCCAAGTGAGTCTTACATCATCAAAATCGCCTTGCCTTTGCGTGTGCCACCGATAGATCATGACGATAGATTCCTCCTTATTGTCTGTATCATTTCATGCCTGTTGCTTCAGATCTTGATGATGTAATGGGGACGGGGACTGAATCCGATCTTATGGGTTATGCGCCGATCGCCTCTGAATCAAGGTAAATCTTCGCTAAAGATTAAGGTAAGTAACCAGTCTAAAGAGTTAAGTATTCTTTAGTTTTTCTTTTTTTTAATTTTTTAGTATAGAATCACTCTAAAAAATCAACACTTTTCTCTTTTCATTTTCCTAACTTAATTCCTCTTTTGAAAACGCCAACACCACCTTCTTCTTCTATCTTCTCCTCTTCTACCTTAACCCTTTTCTTTCCTTTAAAAAAAAACTAAGAAGAAAAGTTTTAACCGGTATTTAGTAAACTAAAAAAGATTACTTAACGCTTTCATCGTAGTCCCTTCTTGTGAATCACGACTCGCATAGCCACTGGTCATAGCAGTAGTATTGAGAAACCCTAGCACTTTTTCTCTTAATTATAAACTTTATTTTTCTATGTAGGTCTCGCCTGAATCAAATTTTTGGCGCCGTTGCCGGATTGGTAGTATAATGGTAAGTATTCCCGTCTGTCACCCCCACACTTATCTTTTGCTCGTCCTCGAGCAAAACTAAATAAAAGATAGAACAAAACTAACTAATCTAACTCATTTTCGTAGGAATCACAGTTACACTTAGCACGTGCAATAAGCCGTTAAATCTCTAGGTCACCCCAAGAGGACGAGTTTTGACTCGTGAGGATTTTCAGTTAATTACATCCATAAAATGCCAAAAGAAAGAAAAGCAAAGTGTTATTATTTTTAAAACGCATTTTGAAAAGGAGAGAAAATATTTGAAGATTTTTTTTTTGCAAAAATCAAGTAATCTATAGGTTATAGGATTACCAAACTATATTTTTAAACTTATTCTCTATTCAAAAACTTGTTATCAATAAAAGTGGGAATCAAAACTGTATTTCTTACCTAGTCTTTTAGTTTACCCTAAATCATATGCAGCTTGTAACTGTGAATATTTGATTAAAGATTTTTCAACCCAAACTCTTATACTTTATTTTTATATACTATGACGGTAATATCTTTTAGTTCTATTAGGTTTTCTAATTTACCCATGTAACGAGCGTTTAGTCGGTGACTCTCAAACCGGACGGTCTTAGGGCACCGGGTGAGAGAACACCCAAATGACTTAAGTACCGAGCAAACAAGTCCACAAACTAAAGATTTTATTGATTATATGGATCACTTTTAAGCGTGAATATTTATGTTTTATGAGACACAAATACCCAGCTTAATAGAGGATTTTAATATACAATAATTTCTCTTTTTTTTATAAGGCATAAGAAACTTTGTTTTTGAACCTGAGTATGTAAGTGTATAAAATATGCATATTTCATCAAGGTAATATCAAAACTAAATTACTTTTCTAATTTTTCTTTCTAAACCTAGAAATCAAACAAATAATCTTATTTTGACCAAGTATAAGAAATCCTAATTATGATTTTTCTATTCCTTAAAATTAACTTAATTTCTTACAAAAATAGGCCAAAATATTATTTCTCTTTTCAAAAAGTTTTTAAAAGCAAAATTATTTTATACATAAAAGAAAACCTAAAAGAAACCTATGTTAGAACTTTCCCCTACACCTATCTCATGCATTGTCCTCAATTTATGAATGAATGTGCATATGCATGAAAAAGAAGAAAAAAAGGAAATTTTACCTCAAGGTGGTGGTTCCGGTGGTGGTCGGATTGGACCAAGCATTGCAGTCCAATTTAAATAATGTGGACTTTCAAGAAATTCACCTTTTATGACCTTTTTTCTATTTACATTTTTATTATCCCTGATTTGATTAGGACCATGTAAGATCCTAACATGAGAATCATACCGGTTATATGACCAATCTTGAAATATCATATCAGAATCATAATGGTCTGTACCTTGGTCCAATAATTGAATGTGATTCGGTGAAATAGATTTGGGCTTAAAAGTGAAAGGAACGAGAACAAATGCTGACTCATAGAATTGACATAAATCAAATTTAGGTTCAAGAGTCGGATTCGGTTCAAGAGTTTGATCCAAATTAAGAATTTAAAATTCACATTCATTTTCTAACAATGGAATGTGACTTTACAAAATAGTTAGTTCAATTTCTAAATTAATAGGTACAGAAATCATTTTTGGTTTGGGAATTGGGTCCAAATCTGGTAAGGATGTCGGAGTCAGCATAGATTCAAAAGTTGAAACTGAATCACAAAATTGGGGATCGGGGTCACATTCATAATCAAATTCAATTTTTTTAAAATAAAAACTTGCTAATTTATCCCAGGTTTGGGTAGGTCAAGTTCAAAATGTTGTGATGAAATTGAATCTTGGTTCAAGTTTTCAAGACACGATGATTCTTGGTTCCTATCAATATTGCTAGGGGAATCGAGAATGATCAAAAATTGCGTAGGAAGAGTTTCTTCATTCCTATTCATTGTGTTGACCGAATGACTTATTTATGCTTTTAGCCTATTGATAGATAGGGTAAAATAAGTTTGATCTTGAATCATGTAATCCATACTCTTTTCGAAGTCAATAGATTCTTCTTGTTGTGGTGGGACTTGAAAAATTGAGTACGGATCTTGGATTTAGAAATTTTGTGAGATTATTGAGTCCGTCAAGTTTTAGAATTATCATATAGACTCAAGTAAAGCTTCCAAACTCTTTTCTAACTCAGATTTTTCTTCAAATGGTTATTCTGAAAAAAAAGTATATGAAGCTGAATGTTGGAAATGTGATTGACCGTATGACTTGGGGTAGTTGTATCCCACTGACCCGATAAAGAGTAGTGATGATTATTTCAATCTTATTCATAATATTAGAGTTGGGGCATATGTTGATTCGGATAAAACCAATCCGGCATACTTAGTTGTTAAAATTATATAATGCCAGGTTGGTAATATCTGAAAAAGAGGTCGGGCAAAATATGGATTTGTATTTGCATTGAAAAATTATAGTTATAATCCATATCATACAAGAACAAACAAAAAAACAAAGAAAAAAACAAAGAAAAATCTAGCCTATATCAGTGTAGACCTTAGGCTTAGACAACTCATAACTGGTTGACTGTCCACAAGAGGTATATTACAGCAATCTGATCACAAGTTAATCAGTCAGGTAGGGGAACGATCAATGGGAAGGTGCCTGAGCAAAGAGCCTAATTATGGCAAATCACTATTCTTCGAGATTTTCCCTCTCAATCCCCAACTTTTGACACTAATTTGACTAGAGTCAAACTCTAACAACTTCTTCCTTAGGTCAATCTCCTATTGAGCCTGAGATGTCCCTGGGGACAACGTCTACTCGATTTTAAGTTAGTGAATGAGGAGATGATTTTCGAGCTAAGGAAAGTAATGACTTTCCCACCTTATATTGTTTAATAGGGTATGCCCTTAACCATTTTAGTGCAAGTGCACAAGTATTTAGCAAAAAGTAACACTCGTGGTGATTAAATCATACAAGAATATTTCTTGTGCTACATGTAATGCGCACATACCTTGCCTCCAACACTCTTCAACAGTAATATAAAATATAAACAGATTAAACAAATGTCTAAATGTAAAGTCTAACTATTTTTTAGAATTAACAAACAATCAAGTTACTATTGAGGTTAGAAAAGTGTAGGTTAAACAGAGAAATAAATAACTGCAGAAAGCTGATCTTTGAATTTACTCACCCTGTAAGAAAACAGGGTTAGTAATCAGCTCAAACTGTCGTGGAAAGCTTTTGTCGCATTTGCGGCAGTATTGAAAGCTTCTGGGAATCTGCTGAGCAGAGGCCTAGAGCTACTTATATGTATCTGCAGCTTTTGTTTCCATGAAATTAGCCCCTGCACGCAAAATCATAAAAGAAAATAGTTAATCGTTAAGTAAACCAAAAAGAATTACCGTCCTTCCCCGGCAACAACTCCAAAAAAGTGCAATCATGATTCCTATGAAAGTGAGTTAAGTTTTTATTTTTTATTTTTAAGATTTTTTTAATTTTTAATTTTCTTTTTAGATTAGAGTTTTGCTCGAGGACTAGCAAAAGTTAGTATGGGGGTGTAATAATTGTGATTATCATCTATATTTTGTACCATTTTATACTTCTTTTGTAACACATTAAATACTGTGTGGGTATATCTTCTTATGTTTATGTATAAAAAAAGTCAAGAGTAATTTTGGAGAAAAAATCCAAAAAACGATGAAAATAAGAGTTGCAGTAAGGAATTCACTAATACAGGACCCAATGATGAAACCAGACAGTCCTATAGACATTACACATTATATGGAAGAAGATTTCTTAGTTTTTAAGTTAAAAGTCAAAGTCAAACGGCACTATCGCCATTGATTACGGCGGATCCGTCGTTGACTGGTCAACCAGAATTCAGAACAGATTCAGAATTTATTTAGATTTACAATATTTTAGTATTTTGATCATAACTCTTGTTATAAAAATCTAATTTTGATGATTCAAGATGCTATGAAATGCGGACTGAGAGATCTACAACTTTGATGTTGAAATATTTTCCAGTTCGATCATTTGATGAGTCATACTCAGCAATCAATGCCAGCTGGCTGTAGTCCAATTCAGAATCAAATTCTAACGCCGAGTTGAAATTAGATTTGGAGTTCTCTCCTTACTGAAATAGGTCTCCATGGGTCTATAAATATAGCATCAATCTCTTTTAAATAATAAGTTTTTAAAGTAGACCTCATCATAGAAACAAATTTTGTATCAAGTTTTAGATTTTACTTCTTAAATAAAGTTTTGGCTTTTTGAGAACTCTTGTGCTCAACGTGAAGAAGAACGGCGAGGAGGCATCATCTAGAGTTTTCAAAATTGTGTTTTCTAATCTCTTTTTTCTTCTATTTTATTGTTTGTTGAAGTTCATATTATTTATCATGTTTTGCATTTCTTCTAATATGAACTAATTCTCCATAGTTAGGGCATTAGTATAGGTTAAATATTATGAAAAAATAATCTTGTTGCTTTGTGCTAGTTTACTTATCTATTCTTCAAGTTATATCTTTTGCTTTGTGCTAGTTTACTAATCTTCTCACAGGCTGAGACCGAAAGGAGAATCATAAGTTGTGCAATCTTAAAGAAAAAATCATAAATCTTAATATTGTTTTAGATAGTAAATTCATTAAATCAACAGATTATAATTTTTAGTTCAAAGTTAGATTTAATGATGCTTGACGGAGATTATTAATTACAAAAGGATTTTTCGATTGTTAACATGACCAATAAGACTATGTTAGCACAAACACAATTTTGTATCTGATTATATTTACCGAAATACATTGCCCTATCACTTATCTTATCCAAAAGCTAGCTCTTTTATTTATTTTCTTAGTGTACATCTATATTTCATCTTAATTGGTGCTTCAAATAAGAATAGAAAAATCAGTTTGATATTTAATAAACATCATTCCCTGTGAGTTCGACACTCTACATTAGAGTGTAAACGGCTCGGGTTCGGGTCAAATTCAAATAAAACCCGAATTTGAACCTGATAGGGTACAGTTTACACGAATCCGAATCTGAATCCGATAACAAGAGAAGGATCCGAATCTAAATCCGATAACAAGAGAAGGATCAGAATCTGACCCGGACCCGTTAAGAAAATCGGGTTCGAATTCGGGTTTCGATTTTTTTGGCTAAATGAAACAACTTAAACATATATACTTATAAAATCTGCTAACAACTAAAACAAAAATTTGAAATCCTTATTGGACATTTTACCTGCAGCCCCTTCATAGTCTTCACAAAGTACACAATTTGTTACAATTCATCAATAAACTTGCATATTAATAATTTATAAAACTTAAACAACAACCCATAAACTTGGATTAATAAAATATATTGTCCTACAAAAATAACATTATTTCAATTTCTTTGATCCAGCAACAAAATTTGAAGCCACAAAATAATTACTTTTAGATAAAGTCTAATGACTCTAATCTGCTTACACATTGTCTCTCCACACAAGATATTGTTTCTAGGAGAAAAAAAAAAAAAAAAACAAAATCCTATAAGCTAGTGAAAAGATAAAGCTTGCAATTAAATTTTTCTTTTTGATAGCTATTAAGATCGCTTTTCGTAAATCAGAAGAAAACTGATATATATAAAAATATAAAAAATCTTTGCACAATTTGAAAAGACTAAAGGAACATATACTAACAAAATAAATCAATGTTAATACTCAAATGAATAATTTAATTGTGCATTTTCTTGTTTTTTTTGCCTTTACGTCAAAAAAGATGAGCTTCTTGCTGAATTCTTTCTTTGTTAGCTGTTGAGATAGCTTATCATAAATTAGAGAAAATTCTGCACATATAAAACAAACATTAAATCTTTGCACAAGTAGAAAAGACTAGGAACATACACTAACAAATAAATCAAATATTAATACTCAAGTAAATGATTTAATTGCACATTTTTGTTCTTGTTTTACCTTTATACTTTGTAATTTTAGTTTTGTCCATCCAACCAAAATTTCAATCTGTAAGAATATGGAAAATCAAACAAACTCTAATATATAGCCAAAAAAGAAAAAGAAAAAACTTGAACTAGAATAATTCACTAATTTGAGAGCACACTCTTGAATTATCATTATCATCCATTGCTCCACCTCTATCAAACTCAGAATCCAAAGAAATTGCCCTAGAAATTGTGGAAAGGTCATCGTCTTCTTCCATTAATTGTGAATTTGTTAATAGATATAGATAAAATGAGCAGGCAAATAAATAAAAGGAAACTCAATAAATATTAACTTGACAAATAAATAAAAGAAAACTAGAAAACACAAATGTTACCTATCATTTTATTTCTTATCCAGTCGTGAAAATTAAGCCTTGTGTAGTAAATGATTTCAAAGAGCTTTGATGTATACTAATTACTCTACCACCAATGCTAAATATGATTTCTGAAACAACGGTTGAAATAGGAATTGATAGAATGTCTCGAGCGATCATAAAAAGTACGGGGATATTTACCTGCATTAACCTTTCACCACTCTAAGATATTAAAACTATCATTTTCACCTTTTTTGAAAAGATGAACTGGTTCTTCTAGATATTTATCCAGCTAAGATTTCAGTATAACACTTGTGAGCTTTCTTCAATAAATTGATGAAGAGTCAATCTTGTAGATGCCAACCTTTTGCTAATCTCTTAGAAATGCCTATGTTTTGAATCTCAATACCAGAACCCTCACTAGTCTCAAAAGAAGAAGTCCCTTTGCTGAGAATGACAGACCGCATACTCATTGTAGAGGCTTCTCAAAACATTGCTGATACCATTTATTTTCAGCTCACATTCAAATTCAGCACCATATATCAAATTGAAAAAGTAATTAACTGACTTCATCTTGCAGCAAGAATTCAAAATAGATGCAATTGCCAAAGCAATGTTCGTTATTTTCCAATATTTTTTAAAATTTTCAATCATTTTTTCAGCCATGGAAACAAGAAATGGATATGGATTGTGCAACCACTCCTTCAAAGCAAAATATATGGTACAAATATCATTAAAATAGATATTTGCAGTAGGACACTTACTACCTGAAAAATTTTCAGTCACATCATAAAATACCTCAAAACATTCCATAATAACTTCAACATTTTTCCATTCCTCAATGGAAGGGGCATGTTTGAACATGTTATCCAATTCTGCAAGGCTTGAAATTGCATCTTTTAAATCATAAGCTCTTTCAAATATTAGATAAATTGAATTCCACCTGGTTGAGCAATCATCAATTAATGATTTTTTTTTTGCATGCACTTGTTTTGCGACCTTCTGAAAAATTTTCAATCTAGCCTGAGAATCTTTCACATACTTTACAGTTTCACGCACCTTGGATACTATAGTAGTTAATTCTTCTAATCCATCTTGAACAATTAGGTTTAGAATATGAGTACAACATCTGACATGAAAAAGGTCACCATTCAAAACAAAAGAACCCTTAGTAGAAAAGACTTTCTGAAGCTCCCACACAATCACATCGTATGTGCTGCAATTATTCAATACTATACTAAATTGCTTTCAATCAAGATTCCAATCATACAATTTTTCTAAGATGAGCTTTGTAATAGTATCCTTAGTGTGTGGTGCCTCAACATGCATAAAACTAGTTATTCTTTTATGAAGCTTCAAATTGTCATTGACATAGTGACATGTTATGCATAAATATCCTATATTTCTATTAGAATTCCATATATCAGAAGTGAGACTAACTTGACATCGAAATTTATCAAATTCATCATACAACTTACTTTTTTTTCTTTTCAAAATCTTCATGCAATCTTCTTTAATTGTAGTGTGACACACAAACTTAAATTCTAGATTAAGACTCTGAGCAAAAGCTTAAAATCAAGCCGATGAACAATTGAGAAAGGCAACTCATGTAATATAATAATACGAGCAAATTCCTCACGGATAAATTCTTGACTAAATTTAAAATATTCAATATCAGCACTTCCATCAAGCTTTATTTCACCAGATTTTAGAAACATTTGTCTCACACCACTGCTCATTTTTACGGTTCTCTTGTAGCTAGAATAAGAATTAAATGATTCTTTAAATAAGTGGTTCCATTCTTAGATTGTTCTGTCAAACCTTTTCACTATAATTGCATATTGCTTCCCGAGTTCCATCTCTTTCTCCTGTTTTGTAAAATCATTCCATACAAGACACCTAAGCTTCCTTCTGGTGGATTTTAGAGTCTTTTGTTATTTCTTCAGTAGTATTTTTTCCACCATCAACAATATTTTCAGACATGCTGAAACAAACAAACAAGGACAAACAAAAAATCAATAATATTTACATTATCTGCAACAATATTATTTAAAAAATAATAAGTCATTAGGTATGACAAAATTAAGAAACAAAATAAGAATAAACACATAATCTAATGAATAATGTGCAAAATGGTTCAGTAGATTAGTTCTAAATAAGGAAAAGTTTCAGCTTAATTATAAGATTTATTATTTTTTTCTTCTAGAAGAATTAAATAATCTATTTTTCTTATAAAAGACTTTGCTAATTCTTTTCTTTATTCTAGAAGTCTTTACATATATATCTCATATCAATTGTTTTCTAGTATATGATTCAAAAAATTACTATATATGATCTAAAGAAAAAGTTGCAAACATGACAACCTAAGTAAGAAATTGATATCAAAATTGATATCAAAAATTCAAAATTTGTTTTATTAAGAGAATTCAAAATTTTGTTTGACTAAGAAAATAAAAATTTTGATTTATATTGCCTATATGCAAGGAGAGCTTCACATCTCTTCTACATATAGATTCATGTTGAGTGTATCTTGTATTGAGGAACTTGACAACTCTTCTTTATGTGATACACGTGTGTAGGGGAGCTTCATATCTCCTCTTATGCATTGCATATTATGTGTTATGTGAGTTAGGGCTTGTCATCCCTTTTTCATGTAATGCATATATGTAGGGAAGTTAACTTAGCGTCTTCCTCTTCATGAATGTATATCGCATATAACCCTTATTGATCGATTTGTTTTACCCCTTCATTGGTTCTTTGTTTCAGACAAAAAGGGGGAGAAAAATTTGTTTTGTATTTACTTCAACCCCTTTGTTGATGATTGACAAAAAGGGGGAGAAGAATTTGGGGTTTATATGCATGTTTGAGAAAGATTTATGTATATGTTTTGTTTTGCAAATAGGAGAAAAAGAATTTGATTTGTTTTATGCTTGGTAGCATGTTTATCTCCTAGATTTGCATACATGTTTATGAGCTTTATTGCATATCTATTTGTTTATTTGTTATGCATGAGTTTGAAGGTTCACCTAGAGGGGGGGTGAATAGGTGATGGCTAAACTAAAGGTCACTTAATGCCAAATAATGCGGAATTAAATACAAATATGACCTAATTAAATCTTATACACTAAACACCACGTATAACCAAAGAGTGTTGCCGAATTCCCCGTGAAGGGCTCTGGACAAACTCCTCTAGATTCCCCTTGAATGGGTTGAGGTGCCGCGTTGGCTCTCTTGGTTGAATACAAGTGTTAGCAAACAATCCCAAGCAATATATCAAAATGAGCACAAGGAATATATCATGCATATAAAAGTAAAGACAAGATAAGTAATGCAAGATATAAACAAGGGGGAGAGAGAGAGAGAGAGAGAAAAGGCATTCGCAAACACAAAGGGTTTGTTTCGAGGTTCGAGCACACTTGCTCTACATCCCCGCCTTCGACACACGAAGGATTTTCACTATGCAAGATCCCAATGGATCTCTCCTCTGTGCCGCAACACCTACAAGCCCTCGGACTCCCTAGTCCCGTACACACGCAAGCTCACTAGCTCGCTGAGGTCGCACCTCAAACCATCGAGTTCACACAAGAACTCTAAACCACCGCGAACACACTTGTCCGCCTCCTCAAAGAACAAAAAGGAAATCTCTTGGTGATCTAAAACACTTTGATCACCAATTACAAACTCTCACAACACAATCCTATGGATAGATAAGGCAATGGATAGCTCAAGTGATGTGTGAGAAAATAAGGAAAGAGATGGTGGAGGAAAACTCAAAGAAATCACTTTTACACTCTTGATAAATCTCTCCTTTTAATTGGAAGTATTTGCTCTAAATTTTGTGGAGAAAAACCTCTGAAATGAATAGGAAAAACTGGCTCTAAAAGTCTCCAAAATCTTAGCTTAAAATAATGACCAAACCCCCAAATTTATAGGCCAGAAAAATATAGCCGTTGGGGTCTGTCAGGCCTGCCGGTCGACCCGGCCGGTCGACCCGCAACGGACAAAAATCCGACCGTTGGAGCCTCCGGTCGACCCCCCGGTCGACCCAAAAGAACAGAGAGCACTGCTCTCAGTTCCGGTCGACCCGCCCGGTCGACCCTCCCACTGAACTGCCAGACATGCACGGTTCTGTGCACGTCGGTCGACCCTTGCGGTCGACCTGCCCTTGGTTCCGGTCGACCCGCCCGGTCGACCCGTAAGCCAGTTCTGGGTCAGCACTTAGGAGAAAAATGTTGGTCTTTTGGCTTTCATAAAAATCCCATAAAATACATAAAAATCTACAAAAATAGTTTAACCAATATACTTTGATATACAAACATGCTTGCACAAAATCAAGGCATGTTATAAAAGATTGGACTATTTTTGTAACTTGGAAATATTTGGCTCATGATAAAAACTGTTTTTCCAAAACAATATTTTTCCAAATCTTCATCAAATACAAAAACAAGATATACTTTTAAAGTATAGTGTGTATGGATATGATCCTCTACACAATCAAGATGAAATATCTATGTTTTTGATAATAAGCATAAACTTGATTTTAGTTGAAAGATATGTATATATGCAAATACCAAAAACCAAACATGATATTTTTCCAAAATGAAAGTCTTTTCTAAACTGAAAATTATTTTATGAAAAGACAACAAATTCAAGAGTGTGTGTATGATATCTACTTGAGCAATCCACCAACTACTCTATCCTTTACATTTTATCTAAAACAAAATCTTATACCTAGACACAAGTCTTCATCTTCTTGAAGTCTTCACTTGAAGTCTTCTCATCTTCTAGACTTGGTCCAAACACGATCCAACGAGCTCAACTCCTCTTGAGTACTTGATGTGATCTTGATGCATAGGCTCGTGAATCAACCGGTGCTAGCTTCAAAACTTGACTTTAAATCCTTTGTTGAAGCTCCACACCTACTAAGATCTTGATAACAAATCTGTCACTAATTAAACACAAGATCATTAGTACTATAACTACATGAGTTGATCATCATCAAAACTAGAGTGATAGGCCTTTGGGCCAACAATCTCCCCTTTTTGATGATGACAAAACTCATGAAGTTATATATGCATGGATTAAAGTAAAGCTTCAAGGAAGCTCCCCCTTAACTCATGCATAGCAAATAAACAAATAGATATAGCAATGAAGCACATAACTATGTATGCAATGTATGGAGATAAAACATGAAATCCTTTTTCTCCTAGTTGCAATACAAAACATATATGCATAACTAACAAGGAAGACAAATACTTCTCCCCCTTAAGCAATGAAAACATGCATATAAACTCAAATACTTCTCCCGCTTTTTGTCACTCATCAACAAAGGGTTCAAAGTAAAAGCAAATCAAACAAATTTTTCTCCCCCTTTTTGTAAAAAAAAAAAAATAAAGAGATCAAGAAGGGGTAATACAAATTAATCAATAAGGATTTATATGCGATATACATTCATGAAAAGGAAGACGCTAAGTTAACTTTCCTACACATATGCATTACATGAAGAAGGGATGACAAGCCCTAACTCACATAACACATATTATGTAATGCATAAGAGGAGATGTGAAGCTCCCCCTACACACGTATATCATATAAAGAAGAGTTGTCAAGCTCCTCAATTTATAATATACTCAACATGAATCTATATGTAAGAGAGATGTTAAGCTCTCCTTGCATATAAGAAATACAAATCAAAAATTTTGAATTTTTCTTTTAATAAAACACATTTTGAGATATCAAGTAAACACTTTTTTTTTATTTTGATATCAATTTTGAAAACATATTGCATAAGCTTTAAGAATTACCAAGTTGAATTAAGCTTAGCATATACATTGTGTTTTAAGAACAATTGATTCACTCTCTTAAAGCACAAATAGATCACATATATGTATGAAAAGATAATACCAATAGAAATTGATATAATTTAAATTTAAAAGCATTCATACATACAATCGAAATATGAGTATATAAAAATCATATTGATACCAATTGAAAATATCCAATGATACCAGTTGAAGAGTAAGCTTATCATATACTCTACCATATGAAAATTTGCACTACTTAATATGAAAATGTTTTAAAACTAGTACGGAATCCTTCAAGTAAGGAATAAAGCAAAAATGTCAATGTAATCTCAATATTCCTTTAAATCATCACACATTTTTTTTATTAAAAACAAAATTTATATTTCAACATATATGTATGTTTTGACAACACAATAAGTATACATACATATCCCTTAAACACAATTGAGTCCATATAAATAGATTTGCATTAAAGGCAAATGACTCAAGAGGTATACATGTATATCTTAAAGTTTGGCAAAATGCACATATACATGAAATGAAAACACATGATCATAAATCAAATCCAAAAAGTGGGAATACAAGTTTAAAATGTATGCATCATCAAAAACTAAGCAATACAAGCACATTTCATGGGTTCAAATAAGCATTCAAGCACAAATATAAATAGATTTATTTGTGGCCCACAATATGTTCAAGTATAAATCCTAGTGTTGATAAAACTAACATTTAAACTAATATTCAAATACATGAAGCATCAAATCTTTTAGATCACAAAAGAATTTATCATATAATTGAAATAAAGTAGGATCATGTGGATAATCTTATAAATTAATAGAAGAATAGATAACTAGTTTAAATTGATTTTGAATAACTAGTTAAAGATCCTTCAAATAACATCAAATCATATGTTTTTCATAAACATAACTAGATACACAAAAATTTAAGCCCTCATGGTCTATAAAGCTCAAAAATGATTTTAACAAAAGTGTGAGTGTTAAACGATCATGTAACTAGTATTTTTATGAAAATAGTCATTGAAGCTCAAAAAGATCATAAGTTACATTTTTTAACAATTCAACTCAAAATCATTTTTCATAAAATCAACAAACTTCTAGGTATATGTATGATTTATCCAAATCTAATAATATGCATACATATCCCAAATATAAAAGAGTCTATTAATGATGTTTGCATTAAGGCAAGAGACTCACGGGTATACATGTATATTTATTAGTTTTGAATTTAGAATACATATACATGAAGTAAATCACTAAAATAGGCAAAACATGTATAAAAGAAAATCACCAAACTAGATTATACATATGCATAAAGTGGATACAAATGAGCATGAGGTGCAACCATATAAATAAAACAAATGTAGCTCACTATTTTTACATGTATAATACAAGTTTTGATAAAAACTACATCTAAGCATGTTATTACCACATGAAGCACAAAAATACATAAAACATGAACATGCTCAAATAATATGAATGAACAAGTATGAACATAAATAAAATGGGAGTTTAGAGATTGTTACCAACTCCAAAGCTCCAATCATGGTGGTTGTCCCACCAAAGCTCCTTGATAGTGATGCATCCCAAAAGTATGTCCATCATGTTCAAGTGCATCCACTACCAAGGCACAAATCCTCTCACGTCTTGTGAGAGCCCTCACCTACATCAAAAGCAAAATGTGAGGGTTTTGGTACCCATATTTTTTTGGGTCCTTTGGGGTTAGTCTTGTAAGGAACCCAAAATCTTTTATTAGCAAAATTAAAATAATGCAACTTGTCATAACAAAATTTTGCTAAATGGCCTTTGCGACCACAATGTGTACATATGTACACCTTAGTATGCTTATGTGTAGGAGTGTGATCATGTTGTGCAACATAAGCAAATGCATGGTTATGATGTGCATGAATGTGTGGAGTTTGTTTCTTTGAAAACATTGACTCCACCTAGAATGATTAAAAGCACAAGAGTTCAAAATTGAACTCAAACCATCCATTTTATTTTTCAAATCTTTAATCTCATTAGTGGTGGCATGAAAAGCATGATGAGATAAAGAATCATTTTTCTTTTTCTTTTGTGAAACAAAATCTTTTTCTTTTTCACAAATTTTTCTTTTCAAAGATTTATTTTCTTGAAAAACAGCTTCCTTTGTTTTTTCACCAAATCAACTTTATTTTTCAAAGTAGTGTTCCCTTCACATAAATCATTCAATCTTGACATGAGGGAAACATTCTCATTTTTCAAACCTTCTTTTTCTTTTTCCAAACATGCAATTTTAGATTTGAAAGAATCATTTTCTTTATACATGCAATCAAAATTCTTTTCCAAATATTTGTTATCTTTTTCTAAGCATGCAATGTTACTTCTAAATGAATCATGTTCTTTATGCATGCAAGCAATGTTCTTTTTCAAATTTTTATTTTCCTTTTTAATCATGTCATATTTCTCAAGCAATTGTTGACAAAAGGAAGTGAGCTCATCATATGACATGTCTTCATCATCGGATTCGGAGTTTACCTCAAGGGGGTTTCCCCTTGGACCATGTAGCACACGTTGGAGATGTCGCTTCCAACGTCCGAATCACTCCCGGCATAATATAGATCTTTTTCGCCGAGGGAGGTGATGATGTTCCAAGCTACAAAAGCCGATTCAACATTAGAAACCCTAGATAAATAATCATCATTTAGGGTTGACTTGATAGCATGAAGGGCTTTAGCATTAGCCTCAAAGTACTTGCTACTATTAATATAAGAATCTTTAATTGTAGCAAGATAAACATGAATGCCTAAGGCCTTGAGATACAAAGTCATCTTAACCTTCCAAATTTGGATGTTAAGAATGTCAAAGGTGGGTGGTGACATGAACTCCATAGAGTGTGTACAAAATATAGTGATTAGCCTAAAATGAGGATCTTTAACTCCAGGTTGTAAGACCCAAATCAGAGTACCAAGCTCTGATACCAATTGAAGGTTCACCTAGAGGGGGGTGAATAGGTGATGGCTAAACTAAAGGTCACTTAATGCCAAATAATGCGAAATTAAATACAAATATGACCTAATTAAATCTTATACACTAAATACCACGTATAACCAAAGAGTGTTGCCGAATTCCCCGTGAAGGGCTCTGGACAAACTCCTCTAGATTCCCCTTGAATGGGTTGAGGTGCCGCGTTGGCTCTCTTGGTTGAATACAAGTGTTAGCAAACAATCCCAAGCAATATATCAAAATGAGCACAAGGAATATATCATGCATATAAAAGTAAAGACAAGATAAGTAATGCAAGATATAAACAAGGGGGGAGAGAGAAAAGGCAATCGCAAACACAAAGGGTTTGTTTCGAGGTTCGAGCACACTTGCTCTACATCCCCGCCTTCGACACACGAAGGATTTCCACTATGTAAGATTCCAATGGATCTCTCCTCGGTGCCGCAATACCTACAAGCCCTCGGACTCCCTAGTCCCGTACACACGCAAGCTCACTAGCTCGCCGAGGCCGCACCTCAAACCACCGAGTTCACACAAGAACTCTAAACCACCGCGAACACACTTGTCCGCCTCCTCAAAGAACAAAAAAGGAAATCTCTTGGTGATCTAAAACACTTTGATCACCAATTACAAACTCTCACAACGCAATCCTATGGATGAATAAGGCAATGGATAGCTCAAGTGATGTGTGAGAAAACAAGGAAAGAGATGGTGGAGGAAAACTCAAAGAAATCACTTTTACACTCTTGATAAATCTCTCCTTTTAATTGGAAGTATTTGCTCTAAATTTTGTGGAGAAAAACCTCTGAAATGAATAGGAAAAATTGGCTCTAAAAGTCTCCAAAATCTTAGCTTAAAACAATGACCAAACCCCCAAATTTATAGGCCAGAAAAATATAGCCGTTGGGGTCTGTCAGGCCTGCCGGTCGACCCGGCCGGTCGACCCAGAACGGTCAAAATCCGACCGTTAGAGCCTCCGGTCGACCCGCCCGGTCGACCCAAAAGAACAGAGAGCACTGCTCTCAGTTCCGGTCGACCCGCCCGGTCGACCCGCCCACTGAACTGCCAGACGTGCACGGTTCTGTGCACGTCGGTCGACCCTTGCGGTCGACCTGCCCTTGGTTCCGGTCGACCCGTAAGCCAGTTCTGGGTCAGCACTTAGGAGAAAAATGTTGGTCTTTTGGCTTTCATAAAAATCCCATAAAATACATAAAAATCTACAAAAATAGTTTAACCAATATACTTTGATATACAAACATGCTTGCACAAAATCAAGGCATGTTATAAAGATTGGACTATTTTTGTAACTTGGAATATTTGGCTCATGATAAAAAACTGTTTTTCCAAAACAATATTTTTTCAAATCTTCATCAAATACAAAAACAAGATATACTTTTAAAGTATAGTGTGTATGGATATGATCCTCTACACAATCAAGATGAAATATCTATGTTTTTGACAATAAGCATAAACTTGGTTTTGGTTGAAAGATATGTATATATGCAAATACCAAAAACCAAACATGATATTTTTTCAAAATGAAAGTCTTTTCTAAACTGAAAATTCTTTTATGAAAAGACAACAAATTCAAGAGTGTGTGTGTGTGATATCTACTTGAGCAATCCACCAACTACTCTATCCTTTACATTTTATCTAAAACAAAATCTTATACCTAGACACAAGTCTTCATCTTCTTGAAGTCTTCACTTGAAGTCTTCTCATCTTCTAGACTTGGTCCAAACACGATCCAACGAGCTCAACTCCTCTTGAGTACTTGATGTGATCTTGATGCATAGGCTCGTGAATCAACCGTGCTAGCTTCAAAATTTGACTTTAAATCCTTTGTTGAAGCTCCATACCTACTAAGATCTTGATAACAAATCTGTCACTAATTAAACACAAGATCATTAGTACTATAACTACATGAGTTAATCATCATCAAAACTAGAGTGATAGGCCTTTTGGCCAACAGAGTTAAGGGGGAGCTTCTTTGAAGCTTTACTTTAATCCATGCATATATAACTTCATGAGTTTTGTCATCATCAAAAAGGGGGAGATTGTTGGCCCAAAGGCCCATCACTCTAGTTTTGATGATGATTAACTCATGAAGTTATAGTACTAATGATCTTGTGTTTAATTAATGTCAGATTTATGATCAAGATCTTAGTAGGTGCATAACTTCAACAAAGCATTTGAAGTCAAGTTTTGGAGCTAGCACGGTGTTTGGACCAAGTCAAGAAGGCTTCTAGTGAAGACTTCAAGAAGATGAAGACTTGAGTCTAGGTTTGTTTTAGAAGATTTTATTTTTAGATAAAATGTAAAGGATAGAATAGTTGGTGGATTGCTCAAGTATATATCACACACACACTCTTGATTTAGTTGTCTTTTCATAAAAGAATTTTCAGTTTAGAAAAGATTTTCATTTTTTGAAGAATACTATTTTGGTTTTTGGTGTTTTCTTATATACATGTTTTAAACTAAACCATATTTAGAGCTTAATGCCAAAAACATAGATATTTCATCTTAATTGTGTAGTGGATCATATCCATACACACTATGCTTTAATGAATTCAAAATATCTTGTTTTTGTATCATGAAGAAGTTTTGAAAAAAAAAGTTTTGGAAAATACTTTTTTTAGTTTGAGCCATATTTTCCAAGTTACAAAAATAATTCAAAACATTTGTAACATGCCTTGATTTTGTGCAAGCATGTTTGGTTATCAAATTATAACATCAAAACTATTTTTGTATATTTTTCAGTATTTTATGGGATTTTAAGTGAGCCAAAAAGACCAAGTTTTAAATCCCTTAACTGTTTTCTGACCTGGCTTCAGCCGGTTGACCGACCCGGTCGACTGACGTGCACAGCCAGTTCTGGCAGGAGGGCCGACCGACCCGGTCGACCGTCCAGAGAGCTCTGTTCTCTGGAAAAGCCCCGGCCGGCCGGGCGGCCGACCGTACAGAGAGTTTACTCTCTGTATCCTTGCCTCGGTCGGCCGGCCGGTTGACCGATGGCATAACGGTCTGAAATATGACCGTTGGCCGGTCGGCCGGACGGTCGACCGACAGGCCTGACAGAGCCCCAACGGCTAGTTTTTCTGAGCCTATAAATTTGGGGGTTTGGGCATTATTTTCACCAAGATTTTTGGAGACTTATAGAGCCAGTTTTTCCTACTCTTTTCAGAGGTTTTTCTCCACAAAATTTAGAGCCAATACTTCTAATTAAAAGGAGAGTTTTTATCAAGAGTGTAAAAGTTATTCTTTGAGTTTTCCTCCACCATTCTCATCCTTGTTTTCTCACACAACACTTGAGCTATCCATTGCTATATCTACCCTATAGGGAGTGTTATTGTGAGAGGATTTTAGGTGATCAAGAGTTGTGATCACCAAAGTTCTACTTTGTTCTTTTGAGGAGGCGGACGATTGTGTTCGCATTGTTTCGGGTCCTAGTGGGGACTCGGTGGTTTCGAATTCGTGTGTGAACTCCGTGTTTGAGGTGCGGCCTCGGCGAGCCGGTGGGCTTGCGGTGTGTATGGACTAGGGAGTCCGAAAGTTGTAGGTATTGCGGCACCGGGTGATCCATTGGGATCGATTATAGTGAAAATCCTTCGTGTGTCGAAGTCGGGGATGTTGAGCAAGGGTGCTTGAACCTCGAAACAAATCCCTTGTGTTTGTGATTGCTCACTCTCTCTCTCTTTGTCTTTATATCTTGCATACTTTTATTGTCTATCTTTATATGCTTGATATATTCTTTTGTGCTCATTGATATACATGCGTGGGTTTGTTTGCTAACACTTGTATTCAACCAAGAGAGCCAACACGGCACCTCAACCCTTATCTAGGGGAATCTAGAGGAGTTTGTCCAGAGCCCTTCACGGGGAATTCGGCAACACTCTTGTGTTATACGTAGTGTTTAGTGTAAGAGTTTAGTTTAGGTCATAATAGCTTTTAATTCCGCATTATTTGTCATTAAGTGACCATTAGGTTAGCCATCACCTATTCACCCCCCTCTAGGTGAACTTACAATGTTCTTTCTGCGGTGCCTTTTTGGGCATCAGTGTGTGAACAGGATAAGTGATGAGCAATACTCTGAGAAAACAAGTAAGATTTAAATTTGATGAACTCGCCACCACCATCAGTTTGGAGTGCTTTAATGGAACGCCTAAAAAAATTTTCCACATGAATTTTGAACTCAAGAAAAATGGAGAAAGCATCACTTTTATTTATTAAAGGATCAAGCCAAACATACTTATTGTAGTGATCTACAAAGCTAATATAATAGCGATGACCACTTACAGCGGACACAGGAGACAGACCCCATAGATCAGAGTGAATAAGCTCTAAAGGAGCATAACAATCGTGGAAGATGACGAAAAAGGGAGATGGTGACTTTTTCCTTGCTGACAGGAGATACAGAGAGGGGTACCAGCACGGTCAGGGAGGAAAGGAAGCTGATGCTAAGATAAAATACCGGGGACAACTCTGGTGGAGGAATGACCTTAGTGCTCATGCTAGACGGAGGAAGATGCACGCTCACCGAGAAGAGCCTGAGGAGAGGCGGTGAAGTTATGATTCCCTGGGAGAAGACATACATGCCATCCTTAAGTTGTCCCCGCAGTAAAGTTTATCCGAGTGGAGAGATCCTTGATAAAACAAGAATCTGGGTGAAATTCAAGGACTTTATTATCAGCAGTAAATTGACTAACAGCAAGAGATTTTTGATGATATCAGGAACCTGTAAAAGTTTTTTCAAGATAAAGGAAGAAACATGAGAACACAATAAAGAAGTATCAGTAGCTCGGATAGGCAAACCTGTCCCGTTACCCATGCGAACTCTGTCGGGTCCTTGATATTCGGAGTGAACCGCCAGATTCGCAATGTCAGCCGTTAGGTGATGAGTGGCTCCGGAGTCAACATACCATTGGATCGACTAGATTATTCCCATAAGAGTAGAGAAGAGCAGTTGGGCTAGCCGAATTATCATAACGATTGTAGCATTGGTTAGCATAATGGTCAAAATAATTGCAGATCTGACATTGAGGTCGGCCACCGACAGACTGATGTGGCGGTAAGAAGGAACGTCCACGACCTCGACCGCGCTCCCTGCCTCGGCCACGTCCACGACCACGGAAAGAAGATGGAGCTGAATAGTAGCTTAGAGTACAGGAAACAGTATGAACCGCAGGAGAAGGGGAGATGAAGGTTGTGGAGTCTGCTGAAGTGATAGCACGCCCACAATAAATCTCCTGGCTAAGCGTGAGGCCGATGAGTTCTTCTGACAGTATAGGGTCGACTCGTGTGTTGACGGAGGTGACGAATGAGTCATATTCGGGAGACAGACCACTGAGTAAGGTAGAGACGAGGTCGGAGTCGGCAACTGGATTAGCCACTCTCGCCAGGTTGTCCACGATGGACTTGACATAGAAGAGGTGCCCATCTTGACGGTGTGCAGCTGATATTTGAGTTGCTGCACTCTAGCTCTGGAGGGTGACGCAAAGATTCGCTCCAGAGAGCACCACACATCACGAGATGTGGTGAGGCCGACGACATGAGTAAGAATAGCCTCAGTGAGCGAGGAGATAAGCCAACATAAGAGTATCTGATCTAGCTTGATCCAGCGAGTGTATTCTGGATTGATAGTGGGCTGAGCATCCTTCTCGATAGAAGGAAGTAATCGGACCGGACACAGAGAGCTTTCGTCGACGAAGCCTTCGAGATCGTGGAGCTTGAGAAGAGGAAGGAACTGGGAACGCCACAGTAAATAGTTTTCCTTGTTGAGTTTGACATTTAGAAAGTGAGTAATATTGAGATTGGGAGTAACCATGGATGCAAGTGTTTGGATGGAGGTAAGGGAAGATGAAGAGTAAATACTCCACATGGTACAAGAGTTGCTGTGATAACAAGATAAAGAAGAAGAAGAAGACTTATTCGTGTAAAGACAAGATACCATTAGTTATGGTTCTTGGTTGTATATATATATACATATTGGTTACATGTTTACACTAATTTAGAAGATACAATAGGAAAACATGGACTGAGAGAAAGAATAGAAAAATATTGACTGAGAGAAAGAATGAGAAACACATGATGCATGAATCCCATGAGTCCATGGTTCATGAGAGTGCCTTTCATATGGATCACGTGTTTCTCATGAGTCACGTGTTGTCATTGATATCTCTAACAGAGTTAGGGGAGGACTTGCTGCTCGTAGTATTCAGATGTAGGTATTGATCTGACGACTATTTTGAGGGTTCAAACTCAAGGAAGGCAGATGGACAAGGATTACAAGTTTAGGTGATCGAGCCTTGCTTGCGAGCGACTGCAGGGCGGATTCTTTATGCACTGAAAAGGTCCTGGGCGCAGATCTTAGAAGCAATTTTGTCTACTATTTTGGGAAAAACTTGTCAGTGTTCGATCGAAGTGGATCGTTATCAAAAGTTGTCCCTGCCATACGAAGAAGAATACAGTCGCGGGAGCCTGGGATGGCTAATATGCCACAGAGTTGGTAGACAGCAGAAGGATATTGCTCCAGTAAACAACCATAAACTTGATCCTGTTTGGTTGACGGTGGAAGTGAGAAGTAAGGAAGTGAGGAATTGGTAATAGTTCCCTTTGGAACTTGGGAATTGCTTAGTAAGTTTTCTGGTGTTTGAATGTTGTTAGGAAGTGTGATTTGAAAAATGTTATGTCTTTTCCGGTGTTTGGATGGTAATGTGAAAGTGAAAGTGAAAAAGTTGACCACAAAGTTGACCGCAAAATAATATTAAAATAAAAATTAATTAAGAAAAATAAAAAATAGACTGTAATTAGAATGCAAATGAGATTTACATGATCAAAAAATTAACTGTTTTGTGCTACAACTTATTATAAATGAGATTTACATGACCACAAAATTAACTGTAGCACTTTGGAAGTGAGAAAATGGTTGTGTAAAAGAGAAAAGTGAGAAGGAAAAGGAGTTTTCTTATTTTCCTTTTCCGGTGTTTGGATAGATAGGGAAGTAAGCAATTATACTTCCTGATTTCCTTACTTCCGCCCACTTCCTTGCATCCAAACACCCCCTTAGAGAGAAGTGACAAGCTGTCAAGTTTGAGGTTTTTTTTTTTTTTTAAGAGGAAATGTAAGGTTTGGGCCTTTAAGGAGTTATTTTTTATTGTTATTATCAGAATATTCTAAGGGTCTGTTTGTTTCGCTAAAAAACGTCACAAATCGTAAGTCGTAAAACTTCTTTTTCATTTTTCGCTGTTTGTTTCGCTGAAAAACAAATTAAAAAATGCAACTCTCATTTTCCCACTTGTTGTTGCTACAGTTAAATTTGTGGTCATGTAAATCTTACTTTTACACTCACATTTACTGACTTGCAATTACTACAGTTAATTTTGTGGTCATGTAAATCTCACTTGTATTACACTTGTATTTTAAAGCAGCTACTTGACAATCAGTATATAATTTAATATTATTAAATATTTAATATTTTTAATAGCTTTCAATTTCTTATTTAATTATTTAAGTATTTTATATTTTAATCTTTAGTTTTTTATTATTTTTAATATTGTTTTAATATTTAATATTTTACTATTTTAATTTAATATTTTTATTTAATATTATTATTTAATACTTTATTATTTTAGTAATATTTATACCAATTTTTTATTATTTTATTTAGAGTTAATATTTTATTAATATAATAATATTATATTTTTATATATAATTACTATATATTTAATTTTTTTAATATAAATAATTACTTTATTAATATTATAATATACTTTATTATTATATTAATATTTTATTATGTTATTAATAATCATTATAATAATAATTTATTATTAAATTATGATTATATTTTGCTTTGTTAATAATATTACAATAATATTATAATAAAATTTATATTATAAAAATATTCAAGTATTTTTTAATAATAATATTATAACTATGTTTTATTATTTTTCTTAAGATTTTTTAATATTTATGTTTTATTAGTATTCTTAAAATTTTATTAATGTTCTTTAGATTTTTTAAATTCTATATTATTTATTTAGTTAATATTTTAGTAATATTTTACTCATATACTAATATTTTCTTAATATTATTGCTATAATAAAATATTAATATTATTAATATTTTATCTCAAATTTATTAATACAATTTAATTTGCAATAGTAGTTTTAATTTAATAGTATTTATAATATTTAAATCACTGCTACAGTTAATTTTGTGGTCAACTTTTTCACTTACACTTTTACATTACCAGCCAAACACCGTAAAACACAATATACTTTCTATTTACACTTTTACTTTATCAACCAAACACCGTAAAACACAGTATACTTTCTCATTTATACTTTCACTTTATCAACCAAACACCGTAAAATACAATATATTTTTCCTGCTACAGTTCACATTTTTCATTCTTATTTTACGACTTACGACTTACGACATTTTGCGGCGAAACAAATATGCCCTAAGTATAATCAAGCAGAATGAAATCTTTTCAAATTATTAATTTGTCTGAATCTTATAAATCTAAGACTGGAACTGAACCGAATTGAATTAAATACTAACATGTTTGTATTTGAATTCAACTAAAATTTTGAATCGGTACCCAAATTCGAATATACTCTTTGGAATGTGAATTCAGTTTCCTCCTTCAAAGAATCGGATTCAAAATTTTCTCGGGTATTAAAATATTTTTTTCATTTTATTTTATTTTACTTTAGAATAGTTCGAGAATTTTTTAATTAAACATGTTTTTTTCTATTTATTTCTGTTCTAATATTCAAATTGTACTTAAGAATTATTTATCTCTAATTAAGAATAAAATAAATTATGGTTTTTAAGACATAAGTCCCTAACAAATTTTTTATTTAAATATTAATCCTCAACAATATCATATTTGGATGTTAGTCCCCAATAATATAAGGTTCACTTGATATTAGTCTTTTAGTATTTATTTCATCCAAATCTCGTAAGTAATCATGATACAAATTCAATTATGATGTTAAATTACTCATTTATCTCGAACTTTGAAGTTGCATGAGAGAGAAAGAGTCAATCATATGGCATTGAATAAAAACTTAAGAAGAAAAATTCTTTGCGGAAAGAGAAGTATAAGTAAAGAAGCCAACAAAACAAAGAAAAGAAGAAAGCAAGAAAGTTCTTTGTTAAATTGGGTTGACATTAGTAGGGGAAGAAGAAGTAATAAGGTAAAAATGCTAACTTATTTAGAAAGTAATAGAATATTCCTTATTTTGAGATAAATTTTTAGTTAGATGGACTAATAACAAGTAAGCGATAGATTGTGGGAGTTTTATATCCAAATATGATATTGTTAGATACTAATATTCACATAAGAGATGTATTAGGGATCTAAATCCTAAAAACATGTAACCTCCGGTCCTAAATGTGTGTATCTCAGTGCTAGTAGTCGATACGGTGAGAATACTTGATTTGACCTTTTAGCTAGCCAGACTAAGCCCATTTTAGCTCCAGATATTAATTCTCAATATTTTGAATTTTTCTAATTTTTCTTGAATTTTTCTAAATTTTTTGAAAAAAATCTCCTAAATTCCATGTCGACCAGTACTACTGATTGACTCCAAATTTTTAATTAAAAATGGGAATGAATTTCTTAAATCTTATTTTACAGCGTTGTTGACAATATTTCTATTGAGAATTTTCGGAGATTTTTCTGAATTAATAAAAAATTAACTAAATTAAATAATATATAAAAACTCTTTTTTTCTCTCTCTTACCTTCTCTACTCTTCTACTCATTTCTCCCTCCCACCGCCTTCTCTCTCCTCCCCTCTCTCCTTATAAACCTCTTTCTCACTCTCACTTTGCCTCTCACTCTTTCTTCTCTCTCTCTCTCCCCCTCACTAGCTCTTTCTTACTCTTTCTCACTGTCTTTCTCTCTCTCACACACTCTCTCTACACCACTCTTTCCCTCTCTCTGCTCAACGGCGACCGCCGGCCAGGACCAGCTACCGTGGTCACCAGCTAACCCTCCCTTTCTATCTCTTTCTCTCTCCTCCACCTCACTCACTTTCTCTATCTTCTTCCCTCTCTTTCCCTAGCTTTCCTTCTCCTAAACGGTTGATGTGCGCATCACCGAGCACCAGGCCGCGTTGCCCGGTCGCCAGCACCCCCTTTTTTCTCTCTTTCTTTCTCCCTCTCCCTCTCTCTATTTCTCTCCGCCCATCGCCACCGACCGGTCAAACCGCCGCAACTGGCCGCCAGTCGCAGTCGCGCCGCCGCGCGATCACGGCTAGGCCGTCGCTGCCGCCCCTTCTCCTCCGCTGCTCCCCTCTCTTTTTCTCATGTTTTCTCTCTCCCCTATTGGACCCAAACTGTTATCACCTAAAAGGGTGAATAGGTGATTTTCTAATCAAATGGAGAAATTAAAAACTTTTATACTAACTAAAGCTAGCACACAAATGAAGACCAAAGAGGGAAGAAGAATTTTCGTAGAAGGGCTCTAGAACTTCTCCTCAAGATTCTTCTTGATTAAGAGTTGAGGTGCTTAATAGCAAAAATAAGATCATTCCTAGATTCAACAGAGGGATGGAGGATTAGCCGTCATCACGGCAGATTCGTAGTGATCTTTTCTCTCCTAGGGTTCTGCCTTTTGCAGCCTGTAAAATAAAAAGTCTAAATATTAGATTTGTAGTCTGAATTCAAATTAAAACTAGTATAAAATATAGTTGATATTAATTAAAAACAAACAATCTCCGACAACGGTGCCAAAAACTTGATGTGCGATTTGACAAGTATACCAATCGTTAACAAATAATAAAGTGATGATGTACAGTAGGGGTGTAAATGGTACCCGCTAACCTGTTAACCCGACCCAAAATTATAGCTTAATTTCGGATTCAGATTTGAAAAGTAGGATCCAAATCAGTGGGTCGGGTTTCGATCACTTTATTATAATCTGTAACGCCCCGATTTCCAAGATACGGGGACGTCACTGCGACGTATATACGTAGGTCAGAGAGTGCCCCCACGTATATACGCTAAGCATAAAGTACAACAAGAAAACCGAGTACACACGAAGCGTGGTATTCATACAAGGCCAACATGAAAGGTACATATACAAAGTCATCACAGTATGATAAACATCTACACATTACATGTGTCTTTTATCATAACAAGTCCAAAAGTAAAATATACAGATGAACAACAAAATGCTCACGAGTAGGATGGAGATCCCGTGAGTCAAAAGAGGAGCCTGGCACGAAGGAAGAAGAGCTAGCCTGCTCACTAGAGGAAGCTCAATCTACAGTGGATGGCTCCATTACGATCCAAGCTTCGAAATCTGAATATGCAAATCCAAAGGGTCAAGACATATAATAGTAAACAACTATAGCCAAGTGGCAAAGCGATAAGAATAGGGGTTAGAACACAAGTATAATATATGAGGACAGGTATCGCATACATGGAACAGGAAATCGAAAGTAAGGTTAATTATAAGCAAAAGTGATTGTATACGCTTAGGTCACGGTCCCATGAGACTAGTACATCGAAGGAATAATCCAAACAAGGAAACCCTCATATATATACCTTCGACTCATGCCACAGTATATCCAAGCGTATAGAATCAGAGATGCAAATCAACTATGGTCAAGCCAAGAATGCATAACAGTAATTGTCAAGGTCCATAATACACGTATCATAAGTCATAACCGGAACTATAACATGAATCACAATAGGCAACGTCTACTATTATTATTACTCGTCTAACTCATATATCTAGGTATGTGTTTGAGTGTACATCCCACACACATACATCCATATATAAGAAAGTCGAGGGTCGTTACCGGAAGTAGATGGAGAACTGATATCACCTCTTATAGTGGTTTCCATACACCTGGAACCAGCTTTGGAGGCCCAAAGTCCCCCTAAATGTAATGACATATAACTTACCGCCAATATATATCCCATCACTATAAGCAAGGTATCATTCCGGCATCCATCACTTCCTCCCATACCCATACAAGTTGTCCCTTTTTATAGTTTATTAATATAATTATCTGATTATGGGAATGAGTAGGATCATAACTGTAATCATACATGTAGTCAGAACTGTAATCATAAATGTAATCAGAAATGTAAGACATAGCAAGTGATCAGGTACTACATTCCCATTATCGAGATAATTATACAATGTCAAGTGTGTCATGCCTTGTTGTAAAGAGATAGCATGACAAAATGGTGATATACATGTGTTAAAAGGAAACATAAAACTAACAAGTCTAAAGAATTGACAAACGGTTGATAATGTTAACGAACAAGTCATGAAGTATCAAGTGGTGAGATCCATCAAGTAATAAGTCATGTGGTATCAATTATGAAGCATAAACAAGACTAAAGTACCACATGCATAGAGGTTAAGATCCAAAATCAGAAAAGAAAGCAACTAAATTAACCAGTCAGAATTAGTCGACTAGGTGAAAGATTAGTCGACTAATAAGGGTCTTCAGTCGACTAATAGTCCGCAGGAGTCGACTAAAGTGGTTTTCCAGAGAGTTTGGTAGTCGACTTGGGTTGGAAGGGTAGTCGACTTGGTGAACTATAAGTCGACTAACGAATACGCAAGTCGACTAAATCTGTGATGCCTAAAATCGGGATTTATTTCAGGGACATGTTAGTCGACTAGGATCAAGGGTATAGTCGACTAAAGGTATCTAGTCGACTAGTAATATAGACTAAGTCGACTAGGGCCGAGAGTTGGTGTTTTTGGTTCAAGGAAAATTAGTCGACTAGGGGTTAAAATGTAGTCGACTAGAGGAGTCTAGTCGACTGATAAAATAGCTTAGTCGACTAAAACTGTGAAATCAGAAAAGCTACGTTTTAACTAAGGTGGGTTAGTCGACTAGGCTCTAGGTTAAGTCGACTAATCCTGGGGAAAACTGAGCATAAAACAGAATTTCTGATGGTTGTTTGATGGGCTAAAAATACGATTTTTATGGCACAAACGTACATGAAATTGTCAGCACAATTTTACAAGGAGGTTGTCTAGTCTTGGTGAGTAAAGATACTCACGTAGATCGGTTATGCGAAGCTTTACGAACTCGGAATGGTTGTGGTCGACGAATTGATCAACGGAGATGTAATCGACGAAGAGAGATGATCCCCAATCCAAAGTAGTTGAGGTTGAAGTGAAGATGAAGACCTAGGTGATTGATGTTGAGATAGAGGAGGGAATGGTGAAGGTTTTCTCTTTGGTGAAGTGAAAAAGAGAAAGAAATGTAAAGGAAGGGATTTATATAGGTTTTGATTTTATAAAGGAGATGTAATTATGTAGAAGGGAGGGGTTTAATTGCAAAATAGGAGATGGGATGGGTGTCTCTCCTTGGCCACTTGGCCGGCCATGGGGAAGAGAGAGAGGGGTGCATTAATGGGGATATTTTGGAGGAAAGATATTTTGGAAAATATGAATTGTTGGAATTTTTAGAAATTGGAAATCCTTTGGCTTGGAGAAGAAGGAAAGAATAAAGGAAAAGAGAAGAGAAAAGATTTGAAATGAGAAGATATTTTCTTGGTCTCCAAAATCAAAATGTCGGAAACACAGTTTCCCGAGTTAATGTCGAGCATGCGGGAAAACATTTCAGAAAATACCGAAATCGTCCGAAATTCAAGTATCTCGGAACGACTCGTAATTGATACCAAAATCAATAATATTATACTAAATATCATAGTGAAATCCGTTTTAAGAAATACGGTATAGTTTTAAAGTTAAAAATCCCGGAACCAATAAAATACCGACTCCGTTGGAATTTTCATAAATTCATAAAATCCTCAGAAAAAGAATGTAGGTAGAAAATATGATTCTAAGGAATAATGCCTAAAGGGCCATCTTGAAATTCCTAACTGTTTGGAATTTAAAAATACTGGAATCAGTCTTCTATCGACCCCGGCGGAAAATCCATAAATTCGTAAAATCTTCAGAAAAAGTATTTAAATAAGAAATGTGATTCTAAGAAGAAAAGTCTAAAGACTCTTCTGGAAATTCCAAGTGGTTTGTGAATTAAAAATCCGGGAAGCGGTCAGCGACACTGGCCGACACCCGTTATGAAGAAATTCCTTTTAATTTCAGAAAATTCCAGAAATTCATGTAAAATCTAATATATTGGAAAATGATATTTGAAATTAAAATTGGTCGAATACGGAAAGTAAGTCGAAAAATACGTTCGAAAAACTGAATACGCAATTAAGCACGTATTCCGGGAACGGGGTATTACAATCTACCCACCTTACAAAAATTGCGTCCTCGCAATTTCGCTAAGGGGCAAATTGAACACAAAGGGGATATGGTTGAAATCAAAGGCTTCGAAAAAAACAAAAACAGGATAAGACGATTCATATGAAGAATTAAGATGGACAATGATAGAATGATAAGGGACATATTAATAAAGATAACTAATTCCAAGATCTAGGGTAGTGGTTACCATGATATCCTAGGGTTCCTGCTCCGGATGCTGGTCTACCCACTCTGCTGCATCCTCCGATGTCTCTGCCTCCATGATGCAAACTTGACCTCTACCATGGTCTGCTCTAGGCCTCATTCCTCTCTGCTGATGAGCATACTGCTGAGGCGGAATTGGAACTCTTCGATCCATAGGTTCTGGGTTCCTCCTTAATGGTGGAGCTGGAAGAGCTGGGGCTGGATGTGCTGGTCGGATTGGTGCCACATGACCAAACTTCCTGTGTGGGCAATCCCATAGCATATGACTCCCTGACCCACACACTAAACATAATCTCTTAGCTACTCGACAATCGCTCTTATAATGCCCGGGTCTGTGGCAATAGTTGCATACAATCTGAGACAGAGGAGGTTGGGATGGTCTCTTCATCATCGGGCCATGGTTCGCCCTACCTGCATCTCCCTCATCTATCAACTCAAAAGGCCTCTTCTTGGCCTGGTGTCTCATCTGATCCCCTTGCTCCTTCTCAAACCCACGCTCTACCTCCCGAGCGATGGTGAGAACCTCTGCATAGGTCTTCAGCTGCTGGGGCATCAGGTACATCTGAATCTTCATCTGTAGACCCTGCTGAAACCTGCTCGCTCGCTTCTCCTCGTCCGTTACCATATACGGCGCGAAGCGGCTCAGTCGAAGAAACTCCGCGGCATACTCGTCCACGGACTTGTTCCCCTGCTGGAGTCTGATGAATTGCTCCTCCATATCTTTCTGCGCCGTAGCAGGGAAAAAGCGGCTGTAAAAACTCTTGGAGAAAGTATCCCAGGTAATAGGTTTCTCCAACCGGGCCTCCTCGGCCAACCACCAAGTTCGAGCTATGTCTTTAAGCTGAATCTTGGCGACTCCAACTTGGTTCTCCTGTGGGACACGGGCTGCGTTCAGCAGGTCTGTCGTGTCCGTCAACCATTGCTCCGCCTCCAATGGTTTCTCGCTCCCCGTGAATATAGCAGGCTGTAGTCTTCTGAAGTCCGATACATTCCCGGGTTTCTGTTCCTTCGGGGCTGCTAACTCTTGTCTAAGGAGCTCGGTCTGCTGCTGCTGATTTTCCATCTGCCGTTGCTGGTTTCCCAGCATAGCCTGAATGATTCCCAAGACATCGGCATTCTCTCCTCCTACGGGTCCATTCGGTACTTGCCCGATGTTGTTACGACCCGATCGTCTCTCCATACCGAATAGATGAAAGATAACTGGATTTGAAAACAAATGGAAGGAGTTTAGGATACAAGGAAATGAATCAAGGAAGGAATCAAGAAGGACTTAACAACTTTGTATATTATAGTTGGCATTAGCAAATTACAGGAATTTGCCGCTTGTTTGTACTTTAGGTGTGAGAGCCTAGGCTCTGATACCAACCTGTAACGCCCCGATTTCCAAGATACGGGGACGTCACTGCGACGTATATACGTAGGTCAGAGAGTGCCCCCACGTATATACGCTAAGCATAAAGTACAACAAGAAAACCGAGTACACACGAAGCGTGGTATTCATACAAGGCCAACATGAAAGGTACATATACAAAGTCATCACAGTATGATAAACATCTACACATTACATGTGTCTTTTATCATAACAAGTCCAAAAGTAAAATATACAAGATGAACAACAAAATGCTCACGAGTAGGATGGAGATCCCGTGAGTCAAAAGAGGAGCCTGGCACGAAGGAAGAAGAGCTAGCCTGCTCACTAGAGGAAGCTCAATCTACAGTGGATGGCTCCATTACGATCCAAGCTTCGAAATCTGAATATGCAAATCCAAAGGGTCAAGACATATAATAGTAAACAACTATAGCCAAGTGGCAAAGCGATAAGAATAGGGGTTAGAACACAAGTATAATATATGAGGACAGGTATCGCATACATGGAACAGGAAATCGAAAGTAAGGTTAATTATAAGCAAAAGTGATTGTATACGCTTAGGTCACGGTCCCATGAGACTAGTACATCGAAGGAATAATCCAAACAAGGAAACCCTCATATATATACCTTCGACTCATGCCACAGTATATCCAAGCGTATAGAATCAGAGATGCAAATCAACTATGGTCAAGCCAAGAATGCATAACAGTAATTGTCAAGGTCCATAATACACGTATCATAAGTCATAACCGGAACTATAACATGAATCACAATAGGCAACGTCTACTATTATTATTACTCGTCTAACTCATATATCTAGGTATGTGTTTGAGTGTACATCCCACACACATACATCCATATATAAGAAAGTCGAGGGTCGTTACCGGAAGTAGATGGAGAACTGATATCACCTCTTATAGTGGTTTCCATACACCTGGAACCAGCTTTGGAGGCCCAAAGTCCCCCTAAATGTAATGACATATAACTTACCGCCAATATATATCCCATCACTATAAGCAAGGTATCATTCCGGCATCCATCACTTCCTCCCATACCCATACAAGTTGTCCCTTTTTATAGTTTATTAATATAATTATCTGATTATGGGAATGAGTAGGATCATAACTGTAATCATACATGTAGTCAGAACTGTAATCATAAATGTAATCAGAAATGTAAGACATAGCAAGTGATCAGGTACTACATTCCCATTATCGAGATAATTATACAATGTCAAGTGTGTCATGCCTTGTTGTAAAGAGATAGCATGACAAAATGGTGATATACATGTGTTAAAAGGAAACATAAAACTAACAAGTCTAAAGAATTGACAAACGGTTGATAATGTTAACGAACAAGTCATGAAGTATCAAGTGGTGAGATCCATCAAGTAATAAGTCATGTGGTATCAATTATGAAGCATAAACAAGACTAAAGTACCACATGCATAGAGGTTAAGATCCAAAATCAGAAAAGAAAGCAACTAAATTAACCAGTCAGAATTAGTCGACTAGGTGAAAGATTAGTCGACTAATAAGGGTCTTCAGTCGACTAATAGTCCGCAGGAGTCGACTAAAGTGGTTTTCCAGAGAGTTTGGTAGTCGACTTGGGTTGGAAGGGTAGTCGACTTGGTGAACTATAAGTCGACTAACGAATACGCAAGTCGACTAAATCTGTGATGCCTAAAATCGGGATTTATTTCAGGGACATGTTAGTCGACTAGGATCAAGGGTATAGTCGACTAAAGGTATCTAGTCGACTAGTAATATAGACTAAGTCGACTAGGGCCGAGAGTTGGTGTTTTTGGTTCAAGGAAAATTAGTCGACTAGGGGTTAAAATGTAGTCGACTAGAGGAGTCTAGTCGACTGATAAAATAGCTTAGTCGACTAAAACTGTGAAATCAGAAAAGCTACGTTTTAACTAAGGTGGGTTAGTCGACTAGGCTCTAGGTTAAGTCGACTAATCCTGGGGAAAACTGAGCATAAAACAGAATTTCTGATGGTTGTTTGATGGGCTAAAAATACGATTTTTATGGCACAAACGTACATGAAATTGTCAGCACAATTTTACAAGGAGGTTGTCTAGTCTTGGTGAGTAAAGATACTCACGTAGATCGGTTATGCGAAGCTTTACGAACTCGGAATGGTTGTGGTCGACGAATTGATCAACGGAGATGTAATCGACGAAGAGAGATGATCCCCAATCCAAAGTAGTTGAGTTGAAGTGAAGATGAAGACCTAGGTGATTGATGTTGAGATAGAGGAGGGAATGGTGAAGGTTTTCTCTTTGGTGAAGTGAAAAAGAGAAAGAAATGTAAAGGAAGGGATTTATATAGGTTTTGATTTTATAAAGGAGATGTAATTATGTAGAAGGGAGGGGTTTAATTGCAAAATAGGAGATGGGATGGGTGTCTCTCCTTGGCCACTTGGCCGGCCATGGGGAAGAGAGAGAGGGGTGCATTAATGGGGATATTTTGGAGGAAAGATATTTTGGAAAATATGAATTGTTGGAATTTTTAGAAATTGGAAATCCTTTGGCTTGGAGAAGAAGGAAAGAATAAAGGAAAAGAGAAGAGAAAAGATTTGAAATGAGAAGATATTTTCTTGGTCTCCAAAATCAAAATGTCGGAAACACAGTTTCCCGAGTTAATGTCGAGCATGCGGGAAAACATTTCAGAAAATACCGAAATCGTCCGAAATTCAAGTATCTCGGAACGACTCGTAATTGATACCAAAAATCAATAATATTATACTAAATATCATAGTGAAATCCGTTTTAAGAAATACGGTATAGTTTTAAAGTTAAAAATCCCGGAACCAATAAAATACCGACTCCGTTGGAATTTTCATAAATTCATAAAATCCTCAGAAAAAGAATGTAGGTAGAAAATATGATTCTAAGGAATAATGCCTAAAGGGCCATCTTGAAATTCCTAACTGTTTGGAATTTAAAAATACTGGAATCAGTCTTCTATCGACCCCGGCGGAAAATCCATAAATTCGTAAAATCTTCAGAAAAAGTATTTAAATAAGAAATGTGATTCTAAGAAGAAAAGTCTAAAGACTCTTCTGGAAATTCCAAGTGGTTTGTGAATTAAAAATCCGGGAAGCGGTCAGCGACACTGGCCGACACCCGTTATGAAGAAATTCCTTTTAATTTCAGAAAATTCCAGAAATTCATGTAAAATCTAATATATTGGAAAATGATATTTGAAATTAAAATTGGTCGAATACGGAAAGTAAGTCGAAAAATACGTTCGAAAACTGAATACGCAATTAAGCACGTATTCCGGGAACGGGGTATTACATAATCTGATCCAATATCGGGTCGGATTCAAATATAATAGATATCCAACCCGCTAACCCGAAACCTGACTCAAATTTAATTGAAAAGCAAGAGGTTCCTAATCCCAACCCTAATCTTTCCAACCCACTTTTCTAATTGCATGCTTGTTGCCGCTAGGCCTGTCAATGGTCGGGTCCAGAAGGTGGGTTTCCATACCCGAACCCGCTGTACCCGCGGGTCCAGACCCGTTTACCCAGACCCATAACAAAAAAAAAACATAAACAAATACAGTAACAAAAACACATGAAGAGAGAGAAAAAAATTTTGTAAAGAGAAAGAAAGCATGTTTTAATATCAATAAAAGATGAAATGCAACCAGGGGCAAGAGGTGGAGGGAAATTTTCGATGAAAGACTCTAATAAAGAAAAATTTAAAGCAAGGCCCCCAAATTTATTTGAGAAAACACAACAATAGAATCACCCACTAATCAACCAACAGTCTTCAACATTTAAAACACAAAGGATCATTTACTGATAGAGTCTTGAGAGGTTTTAATTCTATTAGTATTATTTATATTTATGTTTTGAAATGGGTAAATGGGTAATCGGGTCTGGTTCAAGTAAAATCAGACCCATCCCATTTAATACTCGGGTATACGGGTATACGGGTAAACGAGAATGGGTCCAGAGCACCCTTTCCATACCCGCTTAATCAGGTTGGGTCCGGGTCTGGACCCGACCCATTGACAGGCCTAGCGGCAACAAGCATGCAATTAGAAAAGTGGGTTGGAAAGATTAGGGTTGGGATTAGGAACCTCTTGCTTTTCAATTAAATTTGAGTCAGGTTTCGGGTTAGCGGGTTGGATATCTATTATATTTGAATCCGACCCGATATTGGATCAGATTATAATAAAGTGATCGAAACCCGACCCACTGATTTGGATCCTACTTTTCAAATCTGAATCCGAAATTAAGCTATAATTTTGGGTCGGGTTAACAGGTTAGCGGGTACCATTTACACCCCTACTGTACATCATCACTTTATTATTTGTTAACGATTGGTATACTTGTCAAATCGCACATCAAGTTTTTGGCACCGTTGTCGGAGATTGTTTGTTTTTAATTAATATCAACTATATTTTATACTAGTTTTAATTTGAATTCAGACTACAAATCTAATATTTAGACTTTTTATTTTACAGGCTGCAAAAGGCAGAACCCTAGGAGAGAAAAGATCACTACGAATCTGCCGTGATGACGGCTAATCCTCCATCCCTCTGTTGAATCTAGGAATGATCTTATTTTTGCTATTAAGCACCTCAACTCTTAATCAAGAAGAATCTTGAGGAGAAGTTCTAGAGCCCTTCTACGAAATTCTTCTTCCCTCTTTGGTCTTCATTTGTGTGCTAGCTTTAGTTAGTATAAAAGTTTTTAATTTCTCCATTTGATTAGAAAATCACCTATTCACCCTTTTAGGTGATAACAGTTTGGGTCCAATAGGGGAGAGAGAAAACATGAGAAAAAGAGAGGGGAGCAGCGGAGGAGAAGGGGCGGCAGCGACGGCCTAGCCGTGATCGCGCGGCGGCGCGACTGCGACTGGCGGCCAGTTGCGGCGGTTTGACCGGTCGGTGGCGATGGGCGGAGAGAAATAGAGAGAGGGAGAGGGAGAAAGAAAGAGAGAAAAAGGGGGTGCTGGCGACCGGGCAACGCGGCCTGGTGCTCGGTGATGCGCACATCAACCGTTTAGGAGAAGGAAAGCTAGGGAAAGAGAGGGAAGAAGATAGAGAAAGTGAGTGAGGTGGAGGAGAGAGAAAGAGATAGAAAGGGAGGGTTAGCTGGTGACCACGGTAGCTGGTCCTGGCCGGCGGTCGCCGTTGAGCAGAGAGAGGGAAAGAGTGGTGTAGAGAGAGTGTGTGAGAGAGAGAAAGACAGTGAGAAAGAGTAAGAAAGAGCTAGTGAGGGGGAGAGAGAGAGAGAAGAAAGAGTGAGAGGCAAAGTGAGAGTGAGAAAGAGGTTTATAAGGAGAGAGGGGAGGAGAGAGAAGGCGTGGGAGGGAGAAATGAGTAGAAGAGTAGAGAAGGTAAGAGAGAGAAAAAAAGAGTTTTTATATATTATTTAATTTAGTTAATTTTTTATTAATTCAGAAAAATCTCCAAAAATTCTCAATAGAAATATTGTCAACAACGCTGAAAAATAAGATTTAAGAAATTCATTCCCATTTTTAATTAAAAATTTGGAGTCAATCAGTAGTACTGGTCGACATGGAATTTAGGAGATTTTTTTCAAAAAATTTAGAAAAATTCAAGAAAAATTAGAAAAATTCAAAATATTGAGAATTAATATCTGGAGCTAAAATGGGCTTAGTCTGGCTAGCTAAAAGGTCAAATCAAGTATTCTCACCGTATCGACTACTAGCACTGAGATACACACATTTAGGACCGGAGGTTACATGTTTTTAGGATTTAGATCCCTAATACATCTCTTATGTGAATATTAGTATCTAACAATATCATATTTGGATATAAAACTCCCACAATCTATCGCTTACTTGTTATTAGTCCATCTAACTAAAAATTTATCTCAAAATAAGGAATATTCTATTACTTTCTAAATAAGTTAGCATTTTTACCTTATTACTTCTTCTTCCCCTACTAATGTCAACCCAATTTAACAAAGAACTTTCTTGCTTTCTTCTTTTCTTTGTTTTGTTGGCTTCTTTACTTATACTTCTCTTTCCGCAAAGAATTTTTCTTCTTAAGTTTTTATTCAATGCCATATGATTGACTCTTTCTCTCTCATGCAACTTCAAAGTTCGAGATAAATGAGTAATTTAACATCATAATTGAATTTGTATCATGATTACTTACGAGATTTGGATGAAATAAATACTAAAAGACTAATATCAAGTGAACCTTATATTATTGGGGACTAACATCCAAATATGATATTGTTGAGGATTAATATTTAAATAAAAAATTTGTTAGGGACTTATGTCTTAAAAACCATAATTTATTTTATTCTTAATTAGAGATAAATAATTCTTAAGTACAATTTGAATATTAGAACAGAAATAAATAGAAAAAACATGTTTAATTAAAAAATTCTCGAACTATTCTAAAGTAAAATAAAATAAAATGAAAAAAAATATTTTAATACCCGAGAAAATTTTGAATCCGATTCTTTGAAGGAGGAAACTGAATTCACATTCCAAAGAGTATATTCGAATTTGGGTACCGATTCAAAATTTTAGTTGAATTCAAATACAAACATGTTAGTATTTAATTCAATTCGGTTCAGTTCCAGTCTTAGATTTATAAGATTCAGACAAATTAATAATTTGAAAAGATTTCATTCTGCTTGATTATACTTAGGGCATATTTGTTTCGCCGCAAAATGTCGTAAGTCGTAAGTCGTAAAATAAGAATGAAAAATGTGAACTGTAGCAGGAAAAATATATTGTATTTTACGGTGTTTGGTTGATAAAGTGAAAGTATAAATGAGAAAGTATACTGTGTTTTACGGTGTTTGGTTGATAAAGTAAAAGTGTAAATAGAAAGTATATTGTGTTTTACGGTGTTTGGCTGGTAATGTAAAAGTGTAAGTGAAAAAGTTGACCACAAAATTAACTGTAGCAGTGATTTAAATATTATAAATACTATTAAATTAAAACTACTATTGCAAATTAAATTGTATTAATAAATTTGAGATAAAATATTAATAATATTAATATTTTATTATAGCAATAATATTAAGAAAATATTAGTATATGAGTAAAATATTACTAAAATATTAACTAAATAAATAATATAGAATTTAAAAAATCTAAAGAACATTAATAAATTTTAAGAATACTAATAAAACATAAATATTAAAAAATCTTAAGAAAAATAATAAAACATAGTTATAATATTATTATTAAAAAATACTTGAATATTTTTATAATATAAATTTTATTATATATTATTGTAATATTATTAACAAAGCAAAATATAATCATAATTTAATAATAAATTATTATTATAATGATTATTAATAACATAATAAAATATTAATATAATAATAAAGTATATTATAATATTAATAAAGTAATTATTTATATTAAAAAAATTAAATATATAGTAATTATATATAAAATATAATATTATTATATTAATAAAATATTAACTCTAAATAAAATAATAAAAAATTGGTATAAATATTACTAAAATAATAAAGTATTAAATAATAATATTAAATAAAAATATTAAATTAAAATAGTAAAATATTAAATATTAAAACAATATTAAAAATAATAAAAAACTAAAGATTAAAATATAAAATACTTAAATAATTAAATAAGAAATTGAAAGCTATTAAAAATATTAAATATTTAATAATATTAAATTATATACTGATTGTCAAGTAGCTGCTTTAAAATACAAGTGTAATACAAGTGAGATTTACATGATCACAAAATTAACTGTAGTAATTGCAAGTCAGTAAATGTGAGTGTAAAAGTAAGATTTACATGACCACAAATTTAACTGTAGCAACAACAAGTGGGAAAATGAGAGTTGCATTTTTTAATTTGTTTTTCAGCGAAACAAACAGCGAAAAATGAAAAAGAGTTTTACGACTTACGATTTGTGACGTTTTTTAGCGAAACAAACAGACCCTTAGAATATTCTGATAATAACAATAAAAAATAACTCCTTAAAGGCCCAAACCTTACATTTCCTCTTAAAAAAAAAAAAAACCTCAAACTTGACAGCTTGTCACTTCTCTCTAAGGGGGTGTTTTGGATGCAAGGAAGTGGGCGGAAGTAAGGAAATCAGGAAGTATAATTGCTTACTTCCCTATCTATCCAAACACCGGAAAAGGAAAATAAGAAAACTCCTTTTCCTTCTCACTTTTCTCTTTTACACAACCATTTTCTCACTTCCAAAGTGCTACAGTTAATTTTGTGGTCATGTAAATCTCATTTATAATAAGTTGTAGCACAAAACAGTTAATTTTTTGATCATGTAAATCTCATTTGCATTCTAATTACAGTCTATTTTTTATTTTTCTTAATTAATTTTTATTTTAATATTATTTTGCGGTCAACTTTGTGGTCAACTTTTTCACTTTCACTTTCACATTACCATCCAAACACCGAAAAGACATAACATTTTTCAAATCACACTTCCTAACAACATTCAAACACCAGAAAACTTACTAAGCAATTCCCAAGTTCCAAGGGAACTATTACCATTCCTCACTTCCTTACTTCCTCACTTCCACCGTCAACCAAACAGGATCAAGTTTATGGTTGTTTACTGGAGCAATATCCTTCTGCTGTCTACCAACTCTGTGGCATATTAGCCATCCCAGGCTCCCGCGACTGTATTCTTCTTCGTATGGCAGGGACAACTTTTGATAACGATCCACTTCGATCGAACACTGACAAGTTTTTCCCAAAATAGTAGACAAAATTGCTTCTAAGATCTGCGCCCAGGACCTTTTCAGTGCATAAAGAATCCGCCCTGCAGTCGCTCGCAAGCAAGGCTCGATCACCTAAACTTGTAATCCTTGTCCATCTGCCTTCCTTGAGTTTGAACCCTCAAAATAGTCGTCAGATCAATACCTACATCTGAATACTACGAGCAGCAAGTCCTCCCCTAACTCTGTTAGAGATATCAATGACAACACGTGACTCATGAGAAACACGTGATCCATATGAAAGGCACTCTCATGAACCATGGACTCATGGGATTCATGCATCATGTGTTTCTCATTCTTTCTCTCAGTCAATATTTTTCTATTCTTTCTCTCAGTCCATGTTTTCCTATTGTATCTTCTAAATTAGTGTAACATGTAACCAATATGTATATATATATACAACCAAGAACCATAACTAATGGTATCTTGTCTTTACACGAATAAGTCTTCTTCTTCTTCTTTATCTTGTTATCACAGCAACTCTTGTACCATGTGGAGTATTTACTCTTCATCTTCCCTTACCTCCATCCAAAACTTGCATCCATGGTTACTCCCAATCTCAATATTACTCACTTTCTAAATGTCAAACTCAACAAGGAAAACTATTTACTGTGGCGTTCCCAGTTCCTTCCTCTTCTCAAGCTCCACGATCTCGAAGGCTTCGTCGACGAAAGCTCTCTGTGTCCGGTCCGATTACTTCCTTCTATCGAGAAGGATGCTCAGCCCACTATCAATCCAGAATACACTCGCTGGATCAAGCTAGATCAGATACTCTTATGTTGGCTTATCTCCTCGCTCACTGAGGCTATTCTTACTCATGTCGTCGGCCTCACCACATCTCGTGATGTGTGGTGCTCTCTGGAGCGAATCTTTGCGTCACCCTCCAGAGCTAGAGTGCAGCAACTCAAATATCAGCTGCACACCGTCAAGATGGGCACCTCTTCTATGTCAAGTCCATCGTGGACAACCTGGCGAGAGTGGCTAATCCAGTTGCCGACTCCGACCTCGTCTCTACCTTACTCAGTGGTCTGTCTCCCGAATATGACTCATTCGTCACCTCCGTCAACACACGAGTCGACCCTATACTGTCAGAAGAACTCATCGGCCTCACGCTTAGCCAGGAGATTTATTGTGGGCGTGCTATCACTTCAGCAGACTCCACAACCTTCATCTCCCCTTCTCCTGCGGTTCATACTGTTTCCTGTACTCTAAGCTACTATTCAGCTCCATCTTCTTTCCGTGGTCGTGGACGTGGCCGAGGCAGGGAGCGCGGTCGAGGTCGTGGACGTTCCTTCTTACCGCCACATCAGTCTGTCGGTGGCCGACCTCAATGTCAGATCTGCAATTATTTTGACCATTATGCTAACCAATGCTACAATCGTTATGATAATTCGGCTAGCCCAACTGCTCTTCTCTACTCTTATGGGAATAATCTAGTCGATCCAATGGTATGTTGACTCCGGAGCCACTCATCACCTAACGGCTGACATTGCGAATCTGGCGGTTCACTCCGAATATCAAGGACCCGACAGAGTTCGCATGGGTAACGGGACAGGTTTGCCTATCCGAGCTACTGATACTTCTTTATTGTGTTCTCATGTTTCTTCCTTTATCTTGAAAAAACTTTTACAGGTTCCTGATATCATCAAAAATCTCTTGCTGTTAGTCAATTTACTGCTGATAAAAGTCCTTGAATTTCACCCAGATTCTTGTTTTATCAAGGATCTCTCCACTCGGATAAACTTTACTGCGGGGACAACTTAAGGATGGCATGTATGTCTTCTCCCAGGAATCATAACTTCACCGCCTCTCCTCAGGCTCTTCTCGGTGAGCGTGCATCTTCCTCCGTCTAGCATGAGCACTAAGGTCATTCCTCCACCAGAGTTGTCCCCGGTATTTTATCTTAGCATCAGCTTCCTTTCCTCCCTGACCGTGCTGGTACCCTCTCTGTATCTCCTGTCAGCAAGGAAAAAGTCACCATCTCCCTTTTTCGTCATCTTCCACGATTGTTACTGCTCCTTTAGAGCTTATTCACTCTGATCTATGGGGTCTGTCTCCTGTGTCCGCTGTAAGTGGTCATCGCTATTATATTAGCTTTGTAGATCACTACAATAAGTATGTTTGGCTTGATCCTTTAATAAATAAAAGTGATGCTTTCTCCATTTTTCTTGAGTTCAAAATTCATGTGGAAAATTTTTTTAGGCGTTCCATTAAAGCACTCCAAACTGATGGTGGTGGCGAGTTCATCAAATTTAAATCTTACTTGTTTTCTCAGAGTATTGCTCATCACTTATCCTGTTCACACACTGATGCCCAAAACGGCACCGCAGAAAGAACATTGTAAGTTCACCTAGAGGGGGGTGAATAGGTGATGGCTAACCTAATGGTCACTTAATGACAAATAATGCGGAATTAAAAGCTATTATGACCTAAACTAAACTCTTACACTAAACACTACGTATAACACAAGAGTGTTGCCGAATTCCCCGTGAAGGGCTCTGGACAAACTCCTCTAGATTCCCCTAGATAAGGGTTGAGGTGCCGTGTTGGCTCTCTTGGTTGAATACAAGTGTTAGCAAACAAACCCACGCATGTATATCAATGAGCACAAAAGAATATATCAAGCATATAAAGATAGACAATAAAAGTATGCAAGATATAAAGACAAAGAGAGAGAGAGTGAGCAATCACAAACACAAGGGATTTGTTTCGAGGTTCAAGCACCCTTGCTCTACATCCCCGACTTCGACACACGAAGGATTTCCACTATAATCGATCCCAATGGATCACCCGGTGCCGCAACACCTACAACTTTCGGACTCCCTAGTCCATACACACCGCAAGCCCACCGGCTCGCCGAGGCCGCACCTCAAACACGGAGTTCACACACGAATTCGAAACCACCGAGTCCCCACTAGGACCCGAAACAATGCGAACACAATCGTCCGCCTCCTCAAAAGAACAAAGTAGAACTTTGGTGATCACAACTCTTGATCACCTAAAATCCTCTCACAATAACACTCCCTATAGGGTAGATATAGCAATGGATAGCTCAAGTGTTGTGTGAGAAAACAAGGATGAGAATGGTGGAGGAAAACTCAAAGAATAACTTTTACACTCTTGATAAAAACTCTCCTTTTAATTAGAAGTATTGGCTCTAAATTTTGTGGAGAAAAACCTCTGAAAAGAGTAGGAAAAACTGGCTCTATAAGTCTCCAAAAATCTTGTGAAAATAATGCCCAAACCCCCAATTTATAGGCTCAGAAAAACTAGCCGTTGGGGCTCTGTCAGGCCTGTCGGTCGACCGTCCGGCCGACCGGCCAACGGTCATATTTCAGACCGTTATGCCATCGGTCAACCGGCCGGCCGACCGAGGCAAGGATACAGAGAGTAAACTCTCTGTACGGTCGGCCGCCCGGCCGGCCGGGGCTTTTCCAGAGAACAGAGCTCTCTGGACGGTCGACCGGGTCGGTCGGCCCTCCTGCCAGAACTGGCTGTGCACGTCAGTCGACCGGGTCGGTCAACGGCTGAAGCCAGGTCAGAAAACAGTTAAGGGATTTAAAACTTGTCTTTTTGGCTCACTTAAAATCCCATAAAATACTGAAAAATATACAAAAATAGTTTTGATGTTATAATTTGATAACCAAACATGCTTGCACAAAATCAAGGCATGTTACAAATGTTTTGAATTATTTTTGTAACTTGGAAAATATGGCTCAAACTAAAAACAGTATTTTCCAAAACTTTTTTTTTCAAAACTTCTTCATGATACAAAAACAAGATATTTTGAATTCATTAAAGCATAGTGTGTATGGATATGATCCACTACACAATTAAGATGAAATATCTATGTTTTTGGCATTAAGCTCTAAATATGGTTTTAGTTTAAAACATGTATATAAGAAAACACCAAAAACCAAAATAGTATTCTTCAAAAAATGAAAATCTTTTCTAAACTGAAAATTCTTTTATGAAAAGACAACTAAATCAAGAGTGTGTGTGTGATATATACTTGAGCAATCCACCAACTATTCTATCCTTTACATTTTATCTAAAAATAAAATCTTCTAAAACAAACCTAGACTCAAGTCTTCATCTTCTTGAAGTCTTCACTAGAAGCCTTCTTGACTTGGTCCAAACACCGTGCTAGCTCCAAAACTTGACTTCAAATGCTTTGTTGAAGTTATGCACCTACTAAGATCTTGATCATAAATCTGACATTAATTAAACACAAGATCATTAGTACTATAACTTCATGAGTTAATCATCATCAAAACTAGAGTGATGGGCCTTTGGGCCAACAATCTCCCCCTTTTTGATGATGACAAAACTCATGAAGTTATATATGCATGGATTAAAGTAAAGCTTCAAAGAAGCTCCCCCTTAACTCTGTTGGCCAAAAGGCCTATCACTCTAGTTTTGATGATGATTAACTCATGTAGTTATAGTACTAATGATCTTGTGTTTAATTAGTGACAGATTTGTTATCAAGATCTTAGTAGTGTGGAGCTTCAACAAAGGATTTAAGTCAAATTTTGAAGCTAGCACCGTTGATTCACGAGCCTATGCATCAAGATCACATCAAGTACTCAAGAGGAGTTGAGCTCGTTGGATCGTGTTTGGACCAAGTCTAGAAGATGAGAAGACTTCAAGTGAACTTCAAGAAGATGAAGACTTGTGTCTAGGTATAAGATTTTGTTTTAGATAAAATGTAAAGGATAGAGTAGTTGGTGGATTGCTCAAGTAGATATCACACACACACACTCTTGAATTTGTTGTCTTTTCATAAAAGAATTTTCAGTTTAGAAAAGACTTTCATTTTGAAAAAATATCATGTTTGGTTTTTGGTATTTGCATATATACATATCTTTCAACCAAAACCAAGTTTATGCTTATTGTCAAAACATAGATATTTCATCTTGATTGTGTAGAGGATCATATCCATACACACTATACTTTAAAAGTATATCTTGTTTTTGTATTTGATGAAGATTTGAAAAAATATTGTTTTGGAAAAACAGTTTTTTCATGAGCCAAATATTTCCAAGTTACAAAATAGTCCAATCTTTTATAACATACCTTGATTTTGTGCAAGCATGTTTGTATATCAAAGTATATTGGTTAAACTATTTTTGTAGATTTTATGTATTTTATGGGATTTTTATGAAAGCCAAAAGACCAACATTTTTCTCCTAAGTGCTGACCCAGAACTGGCTTACGGGTCGACCGGAACCAAGGGCAGGTCGACCGCAAGGTCGACCGACGTGCACAGAACCGTGCACGTCTGGCAGTTCAGTGGGCGGGTCGACCGGCGGGTCGACCGGAACTGAGAGCAGTGCTCTCTGTTCTTTTGGGTCGACCGGGCGGGTCGACCGGAGGCTCTAACGGTCGGATTTTGACCGTTCTGGGTCGACCGGCCGGGTCGACCGGCAGGCCTGACAGACCCCAACGGCTATATTTTTCTGGCCTATAAATTTGGGGGTTTGGTCATTGTTTTAAGCTAAGATTTTGGAGACTTTTAGAGCAATTTTTCCTATTCATTTCAGAGGTTTTTCTCCACAAAATTTAGAGCAAATACTTCCAATTAAAAGGAGATTTATCAAGAGTGTAAAAGTGATTTCTTTGAGTTTTCCTCCACCATCTCTTTCCTTGTTTTCTCACACATCACTTGAGCTATCCATTGCCTTATTCATCCATAGGATTGCGTTGTGAGAGTTTGTAATTGGTGATCAAAGTGTTTTAGATCACCAAGAGATTTCCTTTTTTGTTCTTTGAGGAGGCGGACAAGTGTGTTCGCGGTGGTTTAGAGTTCTTGTGTGAACTCGGTGGTTTGAGGTGCGGCCTCGGCGAGCTAGTGAGCTTGCGTGTGTACGGGACTAGGGAGTCCGAGGGCTTGTAGGTATTGCGGCACCGAGGAGAGATCCATTGGAATCTTACATAGTGGAAATCCTTCGTGTGTCGAAGGCGGGGATGTAGAGCAAGTGTGCTCGAACCTCGAAACAAACCCTTTGTGTTTGCGATTGCCTTTTCTCTCTCCCCCTTGTTTATATCTTGCATTACTTATCTTGTCTTTACTTTTATATGCATGATATATTCCTTGTGCTCATTTTGATATATTGCTTGGGATTGTTTGCTAACACTTGTATTCAACCAAGAGAGCCAACGCGGCACCTCAACCCATTCAAGGGGAATCTAGAGGAGTTTGTCCAGAGCCCTTCACGGGAATTCGGCAACACTCTTTGGTTATACGTGGTATTTAGTGTATAAGATTTAATTAGGTCATATTTGTATTAATTTCGCATTATTTGGCATTAAGTGACCTTTAGTTTAGCCATCACCTATTCACCCCCCTCTAGGTGAACCTTCAATGGTATCAGAGCTTGGTACTCTGATTTGGGTCTTACAACCTGGAGTTAAAGATCCTCATTTTAGGCTAATCACTATATTTTGTACACACTCTATGGAGTTCATGTCACCACCCACCTTTGACATTCTTAACATCCAAATTTGGAAGGTTAAGATGACTTTGTATCTCAAGGCCTTAGGCATTCATGTTTATCTTGCTACAATTAAAGATTCTTATATTAATAGTAGCAAGTACTTTGAGGCTAATGCTAAAGCCCTTCATGCTATCAAGTCAACCCTAAATGATGATTATTTATCTAGGGTTTCTAATGTTGAATCGGCTTTTGTAGCTTGGAACATCATCACCTCCCTCGGCGAAAAAGATCTATATTATGCCGGGAGTGATTCGGACGTTGGAAGCGACATCTCCAACGTGTGCTACATGGTCCAAGGGGAAACCCCCTTGAGGTAAACTCCGAATCCGATGATGAAGACATGTCATATGATGAGCTCACTTCCTTTTGTCAACAATTGCTTGAGAAATATGACATGATTAAAAGGAAAATAAAAATTTGAAAAAGAACATTGCTTGCATGCATAAGAACATGATTCATTTAGAAGTAACATTGCATGCTTAGAAAAAGATAACAAATATTTGAAAAGAATTTTGATTGCATGTATAAAGAAAATGATTCTTTCAAATCTAAAATTGCATGTTTGGAAAAAGAAAAAGAAGGTTTGAAAAATGAGAATGTTTCCCTCATGTCAAGATTGAATGATTTATGTGAAGGAACACTACTTTGAAAAATAAAGTTGATTTGGTGAAAAACAAAAGGAAGCTGTTTTTCAAGAAAATAAATCTTTGAAAAGAAAAATTTGTGAAAAAGAAAAGATTTTGTTTCACAAAAGAAAAAGAAATGATTCTTTATCTCATCATGCTTTTCATGCCACCACTAATGAGATTAAAGATTTGAAAAATAAAATGGATGGTTTGAGTTCAATTTTGAACTCTTGTGCTTTTAATCATTCTAGGTTGGAGTCAATGTTTTCAAAGAAACAAACTCCACACATTCATGCACATCATAACCATGCATTTGCTTATGTTGCACAACATGATCACACTCCTACACATAAGCATACTAATGTGTACATATGTACACATTGTGGTCGCAAAGGCCATTTAGCAAAATTTTGTTATGACAAGTTGCATTATTTTAATTTTGCTAATAAAAGATTTTGGGTTCCTTACAAGACTAACCCCAAAGGACCCAAAAAAATATGGGTACCAAAACCCTCACATTTTGCTTTTGATGTAGGTGAGGGCTCTCACAAGACGTGAGAGGATTTGTGCCTTGGTAGTGGATGCACTTGAACATGATGGACATACTTTTGGGATGCATCACTATCAAGGAGCTTTGGTGGGACAACCACCATGATTGGAGCTTTGGAGTTGGTAACAATCTCTAAACTCCCATTTTATTTATGTTCATACTTGTTCATTCATATTATTTTGAGCATGTTCATGTTTTATGTATTTTTGTGCTTCATGTGGTAATAACATGCTTAGATGTAGTTTTTATCAAAACTTGTATTATACATGTAAAAATAGTGAGCTACATTGTTTTATTTATATGGTTGCACCTCATGCTCATTTGTATCCACTTTATGCATATGTATAATCTAGTTTTGGTGATTTTCTTTTATACATGTTTTGCCTATTTTAGTGATTTACTTCATGTATATGTATTCTAAATTCAAACTAATAAATATACATGTATACCCGTGAGTCTCTTGCCTTAATGCAAACATCATTAATAGACTCTTTTATATTTGGGATATGTATGCATATTATTAGATTTGGATAAATCATACATATACCTAGAAGTTTGTTGATTTTATGAAAAATGATTTTGAGTTGAATTGTTAAAAAATGTAACTTATGATCTTTTTGAGCTTCAATGACTATTTTCATAAAATACTAGTTACATGATCGTTTAACACTCACACTTTTGTTAAAATCATTTTTGAGCTTTATAGACCATGAGGGCTTAAATTTTTGTGTATCTAGTTATGTTTTATGAAAAACATATGATTTGATGTTATTTGAAGGATCTTTAACTAGTTATTCAAAATCAATTTAAACTAGTTATCTATTCTTCTATTAATTTATAAGATTATCCACATGATCCTACTTTATTTCAATTATATGATAAATTCTTTTGTGATCTAAAGATTTGATGCTTCATGTATTTGAATATTAGTTTAAATGTTAGTTTTATCAACACTAGGATTTATACTTGAACATATTGTGGGCCACAAATAAATCTATTTATATTTGTGCTTGAATGCTTATTTGAACCCATGAAATGTGCTTGTATTGCTTAGTTTTTGATGATGCATACATTTTTAAACTTGTATTCCCACTTTTTGGATTTGATTTATGATCATGTGTTTTCATTTCATGTATATGTGCATTTTGCCAAACTTTAAGATATACATGTATACCTCTTGAGTCATTTGCCTTTAATGCAAATCTATTTATATGGACTCATTGTGTTTAAGGGATATGTATGTATACTTATTGTGTTGTCAAACATACATATATGTTGAAATATAAATTTTGTTTTTAATAAAAAAATGTGTGATGATTTAAAGGAATATTGAGATTACATTGACATTTTTGCTTTATTCCTTACTTGAAGGATTCCGTACTAGTTTTAAAACATTTTCATATTAAGTAGTGCAAATTTTTTCATATGGTAGAGTATATGATAAGCTTACTCTTCAACTGGTATCATTGGATATTTTCAATTGGTATCAATATGATTTTTATATACTCATATTTCGATTGTATGTATGAATGCTTTTAAATTTAAATTATATCAATTTCTATTGGTATTATCTTTTCATACATATATGTGATCTATTTGTGCTTTAAGAGAGTGAATCAATTGTTCTTAAAACACAATGTATATGCTAAGCTTAATTCAACTTGGTAATTCTTAAAGCTTATGCAATATGTTTTCAAATTGATATCAAATAAAAAAAAAAGTGTTTACTTGATATCTCAAAATGTGTTTTATTAAAGAAAATTCAAAATTTTTGATTTGTATTTCTTATATGCAAGGAGAGCTTAACATCTCTCTTACATATAGATTCATGTTGAGTATATTATAAATTGAGGAGCTTGACAACTCTTCTTTATATGATATACGTGTGTAGGGGGAGCTTCACATCTCCTCTTATGCATTACATAATATGTGTTATGTGAGTTAGGGCTTGTCATCCCTTCTTCATGTAATGCATATGTGTAGGAAAGTTAACTTAGCGTCTTCCTTTTCAAGAATGTATATCGCATATAAATCCTTATTGATTAATTTGTATTACCCCTTCTTGATCTCTTTATTTTTTTTTTTGACAAAAAGGGGAGAAAAATTTGTTTGATTTGCTTTTACTTTGAACCCTTTGTTGATGAGTGACAAAAAGCGGGAGAAGTATTTGAGTTTATATGCATGTTTTCATTGCTTAAGGGGGAGAAGTATTTGTCTTCCTTGTTAGTTATGCATATATGTTTTGTATTGCAACTAGGAGAAAAAGGATTTCATGTTTTATCTCCATACATTGCATACATAGTTATGTGCTTCATTGCTATATCTATTTGTTTATTTGCTATGCATGAGTTAAGGGGGAGCTTCCTTGAAGCTTTAACTTTAATCCATGCATATATAACTTCATGAGTTTTGTCATCATCAAAAAGGGGAGATTGTTGGCCCAAAGGCCTATCACTCTAGTTTTGATGATGATCAACTCATGTAGTTATAGTACTAATGATCTTGTGTTTAATTAGTGACAGATTTGTTTATCAAGATCTTAGTAGGTGTGGAGCTTCAACAAAGGATTTAAAGTCAAGTTTTGAAGCTAGCACCGGTTGATTCACGAGCCTATGCATCAAGATCACATCAAGTACTCAAGAGGAGTTGAGCTCGTTGGATCGTGTTTGGACCAAGTCTAGAAGATGAGAAGACTTCAAGTGAAGACTTCAAGAAGATGAAGACTTGTGTCTAGGTATAAGATTTTGTTTTAGATAAAATGTAAGGATAGAGTAGTTGGTGGATTGCTCAAGTAGATATCATACACACACTCTTGAATTTGTTGTCTTTTCATAAAAGAATTTTCAGTTTAGAAAGACTTTCATTTTGGAAAAATATCATGTTTGGTTTTTTGGTATTTGCATATATACATATCTTTCAACCAAAATCAAGTTTATGCTTATTATCAAAAACATAGATATTTCATCTTGATTGTGTAGTGGATCATATCCATACACACTATACTTTAAAAGTATATCTTGTTTTTGTATTTGATGAAGATTTGGAAAATATTGTTTTGGAAAAACAGTTTTTTTATCATCCCAAATATTTCCAAGTTACAAAAATAGTCCAATCTTTTATAACATGCCTTGATTTTGTGCAAGCATGTTTGTATATCAAGTATATTGGTTAAACTATTTTTGTAGATTTTTATGTATTTTATGGGATTTTTATGAAAGCCAAAAGACCAACATTTTTCTCCTAAGTGCTGACCCAGAACTGGCTTACGGGTCGACCGGGCGGTCGACCGGAACCAAGGGCAGGTCGACCGCAAGGGTCGACCGACGTGCACAGAACCGTGCACGTCTGGCAGTTCAGTGGAGGGTCGACCGGAGCGGGTCGACCGAAACTGAGAGCAGTGCTCTCTGTTCTTTTGGGTCGACCGGGGGGTCGACCGGAGGCTCCAACGGTCGGATTTTTGTCCGTTGCGGGTCGACCGGCCGGGTCGACCGCAGGCCTGACAGACCCCAACGGCTATATTTTTCTAGCCTATAAATTTGGGGGTTTGGTCATTGTTTAAGCTAAGATTTTGGAGACTTTTAGAGCCAGTTTTTTCCTATTCATTTCAGAGGTTTTTCTCCACAAAATTTAGAGCAAATACTTCCAATTAAAAGGAGAGATTTATCAAGAGTGTAAAAGTGATTTCTTTGAGTTTTCCTCCACCATCTCTTTCCTTATTTTCTCACACATCACTTGAGCTATCCATTGCCTTATCTATCCATAGGATTGTGTTTGTGAGAGTTTGTAATTGGTGATCAAAGTGTTTTAGATCACCAAGAGATTTCCTTTTTTGTTCTTTGAGGAGGCGGACAAGTGTGTTCGCGGTGGTTTAGAGTTCTTGTGTGAACTCGGTGGTTTGAGGTGCGGCCTCGGCGAGCTAGTAAGCTTGCGTGTGTACGGGACTAGGGAGTCCGAGGGCTTGTAGGTGTTGCGGCACAGAGGAGAGATCCATTGGGATCTTGCATAGTGAAAATCCTTCGTGTGTCGAAGGCGGGGATGTAAGCAAGTGTGCTCGAACCTCGAAACAAACCCTTTGTGTTTGCGAATGCCTTTCTCTCTCTCTCTCTCTCTCCCCCTTGTTTTATATCTTGCATTACTTATCTTGCTTGTCTTTACTTTTATATGCATGATATATTCCTTGTGCTCATTTTGATATATTGCTTGGGATTGTTTGCTAACACTTGTATTCAACCAAGAGAGCCAACGCGGCACCTCACCCATTCAGGGGAATCTAGAGGAGTTTGTCCAGAGCCCTTCACGGGAATTCGGCAACACTCTTTGGTTATACGTGGTGTTTAGTGTATAAGATTTAATTAGGTCATATTTGTATTTAATTCCGCATTATTTGGCATTAAGTGACCTTTAGTTTAGCCATCACTTATTCACCCCCCCTCTAGGTGAACCTTCAAACTCATGCATAACAATAACACATAGATATGCAATAAGCTCATAAACATGTATGCAAATCTAGGAGATAAACATGCTACCCAAGCATAAAACAAATCAAATTCTTTTTCTCCTATTTTGCAAAACAAAACATATACATAAATCTTTCTCAAACATGCATATAACCCCAAATTCTTCTCCCCCTTTTTGTCAATCATCAATAAAGGGGTTGAAGTAAATACAAACAATTTTTCTCCCCCTTTTTGTCTGAAACAAAGAACCATGAAGGGGTAAAACAAATCGATCAATAAGGGTTATATGCGAATACATTCATGAAGAGGAGACGCTAAGTTAACTTCCCTACATATATGCATTACATGAAAAAGGGATGACAAGCCCTAACTCACATAACACATAATATGCAATGCATAAGAGGAGATATGAAGCTCCCCCTACACACGTGTATCACATAAAGAAGAGTTGTCAAGTTCCTCAATACAAGATACACTCAACATGAATCTATATGTATAAGAGATGTGAAGCTCTCCTTGCATATAGGCAATATAAATCAAAATTTTATTTTCTTAGTCAAACAAAATTTTGAATTCTCTTAATAAAACAAATTTTGAATTTTGATATCAATTTTGATATCAATTTTGAAAATGATCAATTGTAAAATAGTGATCAATAGTAAAGTAATGATCAACCATATTGATACACAATTTTAAAAACAAATGCACAGTGATTGATATACAATTTTGCATATTTTACCACACATCATTCCCATGCATATTGCAAATAAAAATATGATTTTTAATCTTCTTCTCACTATTTTTGCAGGTCCACATCTGAAATGAGAAAAGGCCAAAATCTCTTTAATTAGCAATATTAAAGGGAATTAATTCAAAGCCCAAAAGAGAGCCAAAGTTTGAATCCAGAATCAGGAGAGATCCACGCGCCAACTCAAACTTCCAGACGGTCCCACGTGGATAACAAACTTCTAACAAACTCACAACAGAAAGCTGTTGCCCAACAACCCAGATTCTGCAGCAGATTCTGGGATTTTGCCGCAGATCTGCGGCAGTTGTAAGGTTGTTTGAAGTCCGAATTTCTCTCCAACAACCTGGGCTCTAGATTCTTCTCTCTGAGGCCTATAAATACAGCACCAAGGCCTGCACAAGAAAGAGAGAACAGTGAAGAGGTGGAAGGAGAGAGGAGAGATTAGAGATTAGATGCTTGTATTTTGTAGGATTTTTCTCTAGGATTTTTGTAGTGCTCTAGATCTTCTCTCCCTAGAAATTCTGTAAAGAGAGAGTTTGTAAGAGAGAGAAAGCTTGTGTATACCAAGGTGTGACAACTTGTGAAGCAAGGATTGATCCATTCTCTTCTCTCTTCTCTTGCATTTTCTAGTTTACTTGCTTTCTTTAATTCTAGCTTTACTTTACTTGCACTTTAATTCATGCTTTCTTTTTTCTTTTCTTATGGCTAGTAGCTAACTTTTCTAACATGAACTAGCTAACCACTAACCTTGCAACTACTAACTCATGCGTGATTGCTATCTTTAATCTTGCAAGTTGTATGGTCTTCTCTTCTCCGATGGGTTACTTTCATTGCTTGGCAATTCTTGTTGTAATTCCATATGATTCATGTGTGCCTCATTTAGAGCTTGTCTTTGAACAAGTGCCTTGATGGAACATGGAGATGGATCACCAACATATGCTATTTGTTGTACAACTTCTTTACTTCAATTAATGAATGTTTATCTTCTTCCTTAGCATCCCTTGAGTGTCGCTCTTTTGATTCCACCATTGAAAGTCTATCTTTTAGGCCTATGACATCTATGAGGCTACAAGACAAGTCAAGAGTGATCACCCGTCATCCAAGTGGGAAAGTAATTAGACCAACACGCAAGACAATCTTTGCCGATGAATCAACATGAGGCACGCATTCACCATCACGGAGTTTAGTAAGTTTTTAGCAAGGTAGTAAGGTTAGCTAGTCATGGTTTTCTTCATCTTCAAATCTTCTTCAAAGTTTTCATTCTTTTAGTTTTATTTTCAAGTAATCTCCTTTTGATTTCTTTTCATTTTCCATCATGAACAAATCCACCAATCTTTTACTTCTATTTTCCAATTCATTTTTATTCTTTTAAGATAAAGAAGAATCTTCGTTTTCTTTCTTCACTACCAACCGTAACGCTTCCATCGCAAGCTCTCCCTGAGGATCGATTCGTATAGCCCATGCTATAACGGAGATTGGAAAGGATACATTAATCATATAAATACATTGTGGAGTGATCAAAGCACTTGAGTTGATTCTAAACCTTCTCTCTTTCATTTAATATCTGTGCAAATACTTCACACAAAAACACACTATCTTTTCCCCAATCAAATTTTTGGCGCCGTTGCCGGGGAGAGCAACGGTTTTTTTGGTTTAAAGTGAAGAACTAAACGAATTTTCTTCTCTGTTGCAGGTTACAGGTTGAAGAAACAGGAAAATTTGCATTGCAGTGACATATAAGTGGCTCTGGGCTTCTGCTCTTGAACAGAAATTAGAGCCCTCTGAATTGCCGCAATTCCACGGCATTTGCCGCGGATCCGCGGCAAGGAAGAGTGGACTTCTGACCAAATTTCTGCAGGGTTGCTTGCTCTGTAAAATACATCTGCTGCAATACTTAAATTCTTGTATTCTTCACCATACTCCTGTTAATAATAATCAACAGTAAAAAATTGGTTGCAAAGTTAAAAGTTGATTAGACATTTGCATTTCTAGGCACGTGTCTTTTCATTCATTTACTTTTACTGTTGAAGAGTGCTGGAGCAAGGTACGTTTTGCATCGCATGTAGACTAGGATCATCTCTTGCTTGATTTTCATGCTTTGAGTGTATCCTAATTATATATCTTGTACACTTGCACAATCGATTTTAAGGGCATTAACCCATAAATAAGATAAGGTTACCCTTTCCTTAGCTCAAAACCACTATCCAAGCACTCACTAACTCAAGCCTAATTAATAAAAAAAAGTAGACGTTGGCCCTAGGGACATCTCGGACTCACTTAGGAGATTATCCTAAGGGGGAAAAGTGTTGGAAATTGACTCTTGTAAATCAGTGTCTAGGAAAGGGATTGAGGGCCGAAAGCCCGAAGGTTGGTGGTTATTTAATTAAGGAACGTCTTTGACGGAAAACCCTCCCAACAACCTTACCCTGACCTGGCTGATTTGCTTGTGGTCAAAGTCTACACTAACCTCCCCGTGGACGGTCTAATCAGTTAGGAGTCGTCTAGCTCCTAAGTCTACCCTAACTTAGGTTAGAATTTTTTCTTTTTTGTTTGTTTATTTGTTTGTTTCTTTTGTTTGTATTTCATTGTGTGATATGGCTTATAATCACAATTCTTTCCATCCTAATAATAATCCATATTACACATCGACTTCATTTTCGGATATTACCAACCCGGCATATCATAACTTTTACCAACCTAATGTGCCGGATTGGTCTTATCCGAATCAATATGACCCATACCCCCCATCTAATAACTATAATTTCCATAATGATTTCAACTCTTCACAGAGTCAGTGGGGATTCACTTACCCGAGCATAAATTTCCAACCACCTTGTCCTCCTTCTCCACCCAGTCCACAATATTTTCAAGACAGACTCATTCCACCAGTCCAAAATAGAACACCATCAATTCTGAAAATGAGTATGCGTGAGTCCAAACACAAATCCCAAAATCTGATGGACTCACAATTTTCACTTTCACTTCCAAGACAACACTTCATCTTTCCATCAAAAACAATGATTATCAATTATGGAAAGATGCTTGAAGCCATGACTCATGCTCAAAATGTTAGAAATCGTGACATAGATATGATGGTCGAATCTCTACGTTCTCATCGTTTGACTAGAT
>JAVJIF010034814.1:0-2500 GCA_038442645.1 Agave tequilana | reverse complement strand
ATACATTGCGGCTATCTCCAAGGAGGACGGATCCATGACGGGGTCGGCTGGGGAGGTGGCATCGGAATTTCTACGATACTACTCTGATCTTCTAGGTACACCTTCTCAGGTCTTGCCTGTTGATATGGGAGTGATTCGGAGTGGGGTGGGGATCACAAATTATCAAGCTGATGGTCTGGAGGGGGATGTTTCTTCGGATGAGATCAAGGAGGCACTTTTCAGTATTGGAAATGATAAGGCACCGGGTCCAGATGGGTACGGGGCACTTTTCTTTAAGAGTGCGTGGGACATCGTTGGACCTCAGGTATGTGATGCTGTTAAGGAATTCTTCTTCTCTGGGTCCTTGCTGAAACAAGTTAATCATACGTTGATTGTTATGGTGCCAAAATCGGCACATGCACATTCTGTGGGAGATTTTCGGCCGGTGGCTTGCTGCAATGTAATCTATAAGGTAATTTCCAAGATTCTAGCTACAAGACTTCGCAAGGTACTGGGTGGTATAATTGACCTATCCCAATCTGCGTTTGTGGAGGGTCGTAGCATGATTGAGAATATTCACTTGGTGCAAGAATTGTTGAGGAAATATAACAGGAAGAGGGTGTCGCCGAGATGCTTGATCAAGGTTGATCTTCGGAAAGCCTACGACTCAGTATCTTGGGACTTCTTGGCGGCGATGTTGAGGGGACTGATGTTTCCGGACCGGTTCGTTGGATGGGTTATGGAGTGTGTCTCCTCTGCTTCTTATTCCATTTCCTTGAATGGTGGTATCTATGGGATGTTCAAAGGTAGGAAGGGACTGAGACAGGGTGATCCTTTATCTCCGTTTCTTTTCATCATTTGCTTAGAGTATCTGTCGAGGAAGCTTAGACTGAGCACTAGCGGTTTGGATTTCAATTTCCACCCGAGGTGTGGGCAGTTTCGATTATCGCACCTGGCTTTTGCTGATGACCTCATGCTTATGGCTCGGGGTGACCCTACCTCGGTGAGAATTATTATGGATAGCCTTTCAGATTTTGGGTTGAGGTCGGGACTGACTGTAAACTTACTTAAGTCTAGTCTGTTCACGGCGGGTATTTATGGGGAGGAGCTTGTTCATATCAGGCAATTGACGGCTATCCCGCATGGGGACATGCCTTTCCGCTATCTGGGAGTTCCATTGGCGGCTCAAAGGCTTCAGATCGCTCACTTTGCTCCATTCACGGATAAGATCACGATGTACATTAACTCTTGGACGGCTTCTTGCCTTTCTCTCGCTGGCAGAGCGGAACTGGTCAGATCGGTGCTACAGGGGGTGGAGTGCTTTTGGTTATCCATCTTTCCGATACCATCTGCTATCATTGATCGGATTGCCAGGCTATGCAGGAATTTCTTATGGAACAAGAGGCATCATCCGGTTGCCTGGCAGAGCTTGTGTTTGCCTAAAACTGAAGGGGGCCTGGGTTTCAGGGACCTGAAGGCGTGGAATGACTCGCTATTGGCCAAATGCTTCTGGAACATCCACAAGAAAAAGGATTCTCTGTGGGTTAAATGGGTGCATCATATATACCTCAAAGGGGATGCCTCGCCTTGGCGGTGGAACTGTGTTAGAGATGATTCGCCTTTGCTTAAGAGACTCATTGCTATTCGTGAGCGTCTGTGTCAGGCGGAAGGTTCCCCTGTAGCTGCGGAATTAAAGTTGTCTTCTTGGGCTATAGGAGAGAGGATGATTATCTCGCGGGCATATGACTACTTCCGGAGAAAGAAGACTGCACTTCCCTGGACGGGTTCGGTATGGAACTCGTCTGTTGTGCCGAAGCATGCCGTCACCCTTTGGCTTGCAGCTAGACGGAGATTGCCTACGAGGGATAGGCTCTCGTTTCTCCAGGTGGAGGAATACTGTGTTCTTTGTGATGGATGCAGGGAGACGGTGACACATTTGTTCTTTGGATGTGGTTTCTCTAAATCAATTTGGACACGTATTAAGGAATGGCTGAATATCTCCCGGGAAATGTCTACCATTAATAGTGCCCTTAAATGGATCAAGAAGGAGTCCAGAGGGTCGGGTTGCAAGGCAAAGGCTAAAAGAATTGCCCTTGCGTGCACGGTGTATAACATTTGGAATGCACGCAATAGGAAAATATTTGAGGGACATGCGAGGGATGTGGAGGCGATCGTCTTTACGATCAAATTGCAGGTGTACAGGACTCTTTATTCTTTGCTCCCGCATGATGATGTGGATCTTTAGCCTTGGTGGGACTGATATCCTGGGGGCCAAATGTCTCTGTGGAGTTGAATTTGTATTTTGGTTGTGGAGTTTTGTTAGTGTAGGTTTGCCTGGACTGCCCTTTGTATAGGTTTTGGGGGCAGTTTTTGTCACTTTGATATTTTTGCACAGCCTTGGACAGTTTTAGGGCTGCGTTCTTTTTTTCCTGTTGCTGAACTGGTTCTGGCTTTCCCCCCCTTGCGGCCTGAACTGCCGCCTGTTCTGTTCGGCTTTTATGGGGACGGCCATGGCCAGTTC